>ML100578.1:0-10405 GCA_003697995.1 Taxidea taxus jeffersonii | reverse complement strand
GTGAAGGCTTCAATCTACGAATTGGGGGAGGACACGTTCCGTCCATGCCAACCTTCTATTTTGGTTTCTTTCTGTTTCTTTCACTGTAGTAGGCTGAGGCTGTGAGGCCTTTTTTGTTAGTGTTGTTCATCTTTATGTCTTTGAATTTCTTTTTTTTTTTTTTTTTTTTTTGGTCAGAGAGAGAGAGCGAGCGAGCACAGGCAGGCAGAGAGGCAGGCAGAGGCAGAGGGAGAAGCAGGCTCCCTGCCGAGCAAGGAGCCCGATGTGGGACTCGATCCCAGGACGCTGGGATTATGACCTGAGCCGAAGGCAGCTGCTTAACCAACTGAGCCACCCAGGCGTCCCTCTTCTTTATCTCTTTAGCACTGGGGCTGTGAAACCCTTGATGGCGTACTTTCTTAAGAACCGGGCTGTTTCACTTGAAACAGAAGGCAGCTAATAGGGCTGAGTCTTCTGTTGATGCCAGACATTTGGAAGGTATCTAAATGATTTCACAAATAGAATTTAGCCATGCAGGGGGAAGAAAAGAAGGCATCAGAGACTGGAAAAAATAAATGATCTCTTGACAACAAGGAGACAGAATTTCACTCTGTGGCATGAATATCCATCCATTGCCAGGACTTGGGCAAGTGTTGGATTTTTGGAAGGAACTAGGCAAGCACTTCCTTAGCAGCATTCATGATATAACTGAAAGGCGAAAAAAACAGAATTTGAGATCTGGATTTAGGTCCTCTGTGACATTTGTCAAGTCACTGAGCCCTCTGACTCTTTCTTCCCTATATATAAATATGGGGATAATAATACCTTCTCAGGCTACTGATGAAAAGTAGGTGAGAAAATGAATGGGGAAATGGGGATGTAGCGTAAAGAAAATAAATTTTACCTCAGGATAAGATCAGAGTTTGGCTTAGGTAATGTTGACCCCAGGCCAGGGTTCATACATTACTTGATTGAGCCAATAAATTTATAGGATCTAGAAGTCATACATATGTTAGGCATTATTATTTAAAATTTAAAATTCTTGGAGCGCCTGGGTGGCTCAGTGGGTTAAAGCCTCTGCCTTCAGCTCGGGTCATGATCCCAGGGTCCTGGGATCGAGCCCCGCATCAGGCTCTCTGCTCTGCAGGGAGCCTGCTTCCTCCTCTCTCAATCTCTGCCTGCCTCTCTGCCTGCTTGTGATCTCTGTTAAATAAATAAATAAAATCTTTTTTAAAAATATTTTAAATTCTTTGGAGTACAAAAAGTCAAACAATGCATAAGAAATAAAGATGTAATCCTGTGCTTGCTCCATTCCCACCTCCTAAAGTGTGCAATATTATGTTTAGTGTGTGCTTTTCCCCTGCATGAATATACACACATACATAGAAACATATATACATGAGATTCTTTACTGGTTTTAACAAAGGTAGTATACTATCTATATTATTCAGTAAACTGAAACTTGACAGATCATGGGCCATGACAAAAAACTAAACTTATCCTTTTTTCCCTCTGATTTCTGTGTGTGTGTATAAGTGTGTATTTTTATTTGGGGACTGTACGTCTGCTTTTTTAAGTCTAGATGTTGTTTTTTTTTCCTTTCTTCCCATCCAACATCTTTCCTTTACCTCCACCCCATCACTATTCCTCCAGGTAACCCATGTTAAAATCAACAGTGTTTCTCTCTAATCACATACACACACATACACGCAGTCACTTAAATGGGAGAGTTGTTCTTGTTTTATAAGAATTAGATGCTATTGCACACATCTCTTTGTTTGCTTAGTCAATGATATTTCATGGAAATCCTTCCGAGATGACTAATATAGCTCTAGTTCATTCCTTTTAATAGACACATAGCTTTCCACGATGTGAGTTTGAATTTATTTAACTATTACAAACAACATGGTGATCAATATTCTTGTATATATATTTCCCTTTGGGGCTGACTTTTCATTTCCATGGAATACATTTCTAACAGTGGAATCACTAAGTGTACATATGTCTATATTTTTTAATTTTAGGAGGCACTGCCATATCTCTTTCCAGTAGAATGCCACAAATCCTATCATCAATGGATGAATGTACATTTCTATGTGTGTGTCCCCCAAGACAGGACTCTACATTTCCATGTATGTTTGTTCGATTTTGTCAGCCTAATGCTGGTGAATTGATATATCATGTCAACTTTCTGTGTTTATTGAGCACATACTTTTTCATTTTTCTACTGGCCTTTTTCAAATTTTAAGTGTTCTGTGTATGATTATGTATATAATCCTTTTGTCTTCTGTATTACCAATACTTTTTCCAAATCCATCATTTATTTTTGGGTTTGATTATGGTACCAGATACCATAATTTTTTTTGACTTTTAACAAATATATATTTTACTTTTATAGATCTAAGTTTTCAGTCTTAGTTGTGAATTTATTTCCCTCTTCTATATTTCTTATAAATTTTTGTTTGTATCTGTATTTGCATTTCCATCTTTATTTTTTTTTTTTAATTTATTGACAGACAGAGATCACAAGTAGGCCGAGAAGCAGGCAGAGAGAGAGAAGGAAGCAGGCTCCCTGCTGAGCAGAGAGTCTGATGTGGGGCTCGATCCCAGGACTCTGAGATCATGACCTGAGCTGAAGGGAGAGGCTTTAACCCACTGAGCCACTCAGGCGCCCTGCATTTCCATCTTTAATCATCAAAGAGAACTAGTAATGGATTTCTAAATTCATTCCAATTACAAGGACAAATTCCTAAAACCATTAAATATCCAGTATTGGACTGATTCCTTTTTCTTCTTTCTATGAGCCTGACAGAAATTAAGTCTGATGTCTTACCCTCATTTTCAATGTTATCAAATATCTATTCCTAAAACTCCTTCACTGGATTTAGGTTAAGTGATAAAAGTATAACTCAAAATTCCTTATCCTTCCATCGTATCATGGAATACCTATAATAACTGCTTCCAGGAATTCAATGCATAACAGGATAATTTATGGAGATATTAATATATGCTTTATTTTTCCTGCAGCATGCCTTTGCTTAAACATAGGAGGTGCCTCCCAGAAGGAGAAATGCTTTGACATCAATCCCCCTTCCACTTTTTGTTCCTAAAGTGTGAACTTCTTGACATTATGTTGGGTTCTCCCAGAGGAGGACAGAAGTAAAGGAGTGTCACTGGGTGAAAAAGAGAAAACAGAGAGACATCTGCAGGGCTGCAGGCAGACTGAGCACTGAAATCGTTCCATGCCTCCCATGTAGTGACTCTGGGCAGGGGCTCCCAGGTTCCCAGCATGAGTTGACAAAGTCCCCAAGCCCTGCCTCACCTAGTGGAATAAGCATACATATGGTGGCACACAGGAACTGCCAGATATTTTGGCAATTAAGGACCTCCATTTTCTTCCCCCAGCTTTAGACAAAGAAATGGAATCCACAACTAAAATTGAAGGTTGAGCAAACCTGACAGAAGGAAGGTCCAAAGAGGCTAATACCAATGTTAAGAACCATACTGCGCTCCTTATTTATACTCTTTGGTTTCTTGTAATAGAAGTCATGCCAACTATAAATAATGTGTATCAGGATTCCTGTGAAGTTCTTTACACAGATGAAGTCTTATTTAATGCTGAACCCCTGACAATGATACTGTCACCATGCCTGTTGTCTTTATTTTACAGATGAAGAAAATTAAATTAGCTCATCCCACAACATACTGCTCTTGAATCACGGAACCATAATCAAAGCCTAGGTCCAAGGTTTGGGTTTTTAACCTTTATTATCTACTGCTTCAAGATGACATACACGAAAGCACTTCGAAAACTATATTTATACAAATTTCTTGTATAGATGCAATATAAGTTATAACTACAATGTAATGGGAGGATTTTTTTGATATTAGATTTCCTCGTCCACCTCCCTTCTTGGAACCTGTCATTGTACTTTCCACCAGTAAGTAAAGCTGACCCCTGAACACACAGCTAAGTTCCCTGGATAAAAGGAGGGCAGATACCTCCTATAACAAAGAAGTCATTGTCTGGTTTTGAGTTTCAAATAAGACATTGTTTTATACCCAGAGGAAAAATAATCCTCCAAAAGCCAAAGTGCATTAAGATTTGTCAGATCTAGGCACTACGGTGAAAGAGGGTTATATGTTGAACTGCAAGAAAGAGCAAGTTTAGGGAACTGAGCTCAGAAAGTTTACAAAATTAAGTCATAAAGTTGAGAAGAAAGGGAAGGATTTCAAGGACAGAAGAACAGGTTTAACATGTTATGTAGGTCACTGAGAGAGCTCCCAACACCCTATCTCTCTGGGCCTTGGTTGTAGAAAGGAGAATAATAGGACCCCCAAGGAGGCTTGGCAGAATAACACGGAAAGTCAGCTGAGCCTGCCTTTCCAGGGAATATCCTGGAAAGAGCATAAGCTGCCTCAAGGGGGCCTGGCAATGCAGGGACATGGTGCTTCGGTGATCAAAATAGAACTTAGAGGTGGACCCACGGGAGCCTGAGGGACCTATACACTTTCAGGTGGTGCAGAGAAGACAGCTGAAGTTTCTCCGGCTTTCTGAAGGCCAAGATATGAACCAGAAGAGACCCAAGTTTGAGATAAGAGACATGCAAACTCTAAGACCCTCAAATCACAGGCAGGACTTAGACATCATCAAAGGTGCCAGGTGATGCCCAGTAGCCTGGCAGATACCAAACAAGATGCCCACGGAGAGGCAGGACAAGCTGCGCCCACTGCAGTGGGGGCCAGGGGTCAAAAGATGGCCCCAGAGCACATGTCCCCTCATCATCATAAATGGCACTTAAGCCACCTAAATTTAGACCCCTTCCCAACCTGGCACTAAATGTCCTCCGTTTCCAGCTCAGAAGATATCATAGAAGGTATTCTATGTGGAGCCTGGCTGACACTTACACATGATTACATACTCTGAGGTCGAGGAATAATATAGCTGGTAGACAGTATCCCTATTTATTTTATCTTATTCTCATTTGAGAACATTGGTGAAACCTCCAAAGAAATCAGAACACAACCGATCCAGCTTGTTTTCTTGTAGCCAATGGCAGGAATATAGTGCTTCGTGGGAGGAATGTTGGTTTCTACCCTGATTGGTCAGAAAAGTCCTCAAATCTCTGCCATCGAGAAAAAAGGCAACATTTTTAAGGTCATCCCAGCATCCCAGGCTCCTGGATAGAAGACAAAGCGAGCATTTATTATTTATGCACCGTCACAGCCATGAATGGTTATAAACAGTAGCTGACATTCCACTGTGCCGATTTTGAATTCCAAAGGCCTGCGTGGAAAAATTACACCTCAGGATCAACTCTAATTCCCTTATTTTCTAGACCAGTAGTTTCAATGGAACAGGTTTCACACTGATTTGAATTAAAAAAGGAAAAAGATTTTGATTTCTTCGTATTATTTATCTAAAAATGTATGGAGGGACATTCATCTCCTCCTCAAAATCCTCCTGTCTGGGAGTTTTCCTGGGGACTCTGGGGCTCTTCATCGATGTACTGCTTTCTGAAATATTTCTGTGGACCATTCATCTGTCCATAATCCCTCCTGTTCATTTTCTCAGATGTCCAACTTGCACGCTTCCGTTCTTGGGAAATTCTAATGACAAGCCAGAATACTGCATGACATATGCCCAGGGCCACATTTAGAAACTTTCCTTAATTTTTCCTTTCTATAACAGAGTACTTCACTTCTGCTGGTTTTTAAATAATTTCCTTTCATAAAGTAACTTGTTTGGAAACCCCACTGTCCAGGAAAGGCAGCCTGAAAAAAATGAGGCTTTGCCCCCAAAGTTACAGCAGCATCCAATGCATTATGATATAATTTTTGCAGTAGACCATATTCCTCTACAACTGCCTATTTGCATTTTGTTATTGGAAGCCACTACACCGCATTTTTAAAAATATTTTATTTATTTATTTGACAGATCACAAGTAGGTGGAGAGGCAGGCAGAGAGAGAGGAGGAAGCAGGCTCCCCGCTGAGCAGAGAGCCCGATGCGGGGCTCGATCCCAGGACCCTGGGATCATGACCTGAGCCGAAGGCAGAGGCTTCAACCCACTGAGCCACCCAGGCGCCCCCCACACCGCATTCTTGGTTCTACAGGACTGTATGTACGGTTGGTTGAAACTGTGTGTCTGGGAGGCCAGATAGACTTGAAGGACTCTGACGAACAGGGGGTGGTTGTGGTGGTGATTTTGAAGGACAATGAACACATCCAGGGGCTTGAAAATCTCTTCAGATGCAGGATATTTCTGAGCAAACCTCTGCAGCAAAGAATTTTCTATTAGTTCCTGCTTTACATTAAAAAATATATGTATCTGCTCAGCGAACCACAGAGAACGCGAAGTGGTGCTCTGGTAGGTTCAAATGCTGAGGCACCTCAGAATGAAATAAACTCTGGGCGAAACAGCTTCTGGTGAAAAGATGAACATGATTCAAACTTCGGGGGGAAAATGAGCTCTTCATATATATTGACTGTTGCTCATTTTTCACGGAGAGTGGCTTCTGGTGCTACCTGTGTCCCACAGGACTCAGAATCACCCCCAACACTCTGGAAAGCCCCCAGCTAACAGCAGCTCCTCAGCAAAGGTGAAGGCTGTTAGTTTATGCCGCTGGTTCATGAGACCTTTTTCACCTCTTTTGTGAGCGTCAAAGACATTGAAATAATCTGGGCTACATTCGTTCCCAGAAGGTAACGGTTAGCGTACTCACTCTATTTGGCCATATGCGCCTCCCAGGCTGGCTCCCAGGGATACTGGGGAAACACTTGGGTCACTCTTTGTGCATATTCTCAAACAAACAAAAAATGAAGTTAGCAAATAAATAGCATCTTGCATATCTGAGGTACATGCACATCTAACATGTGTTTTCCAAGTTTAGGGCTCACGATGTCTTTAAGAGAGAATCATATGTTGGGACTAAATGAATGAAACGCAAGGGTAGTATGTAATATTTGTGTTTATCCCAAAGCTTCTTACTAGGGACAAAAAATATCTTGGCTTGCATATTCTTCATGTCATCGTTATGCATTGTGCATATAATAAATGAAATAGAAGACATAAACTGGGAGCTCCGTTCTGTTTAATGCAACAGGGATGAAAGCTATGAATTTCCAAAACACTAATTCAAAAAACAAAATGAAACAAAAACAAAAATCCAAGTTTTTCTAATACTTGGTTAGAAGGCAAATAGAAGATTACCTGTATTTAAATGACTGTAAAACAGTTGTATTTATAAATTCTGATGTCTCAAGCAAAGCAAGACAATAAGATGAGGTATGTAAAAGCAACTACCACTCGGCCCCGGGGAAGTTAAAAGCCAGCAAGGTAGGAGAGGCTAGAATTGCTGTAAATGAACTGTTTTTATCAGTCTCAGGAGCAAGGCTGAAAGTTCAGCAGAAAAGGAGGATAAGGAAATGAAAAATCTCACGTCTAAAATTCATATTACCCCCAGTTGAAAATAATACTGTGAATTTCCACATCACATGGCCACATTCTATATAAACAAGGTTTCAGGAGTCACATCAAATGGGTTTCTAAAAACCTTGAGACCAAGGTTTTGTGTTTTGGGGATTTTTGTTTTTTGTGATTTTTTTTAGTAGGCTCCATGCCTTACATGGGACTTGAACTATCGACCCAAAGATAAAGAGTTACACGCTCTACTGACTGAAACAGCCAGGTGCCCATGCATTACACCAAGTTTTACATGTCCATCCTTCGGCAAGTTACTCAACTTCTCCTAGCCACAGTTGCCTTGTTGGTAAAATGATAATACAACAATCACCTCAAAGAAATGTCAATTCTCAAGTATACATATACCGTGTTTAAGCCTGGTAGTAAAAACAGTTGTATGATAAATAAAGCTATTTTCCAATATAAATATATATAATATATAATTATCATATTGCCCAATAATTGGATATTATCACACTTTTGATCATCTCCATTAACACTGATAATTAAGAGTTAAATTTTATGAGTTGCAAATGCATAATTTTAAGATCTTCTTTGAAATAACTTAATGATGTGCATCCAACTCAACATTAGTTATATGTAGATAATATCCAAGTCACACCACCTACACAATAGTGTTAGAGTTAGCATGACACAGGTCCCAGATGTGATAAGAAAAAAAAATCAAATTAAATCCATAAGTTAGGGGTGCCTGGGTGGCTCAGTGGGTTGAGCCTTCAGCTCAGGTCATGATCTTGGGGTCCTGGGACCAAGCCCCACATCGGGCTCTCTGCTCAGCAGGCAGGGAGCCTGCTTCCCCCTCTCTTTCTGCCTGCCTCTCTGCCTACTTGTGGTCTCTGTCTCTCTCTCTGTCAAATGAATAAATAAAATATTTAAAAATAAATAAATAAATCCATAAGTTACTGCCATTTTTAAATACATTGTATCTGGCACCATCAAATATCTCTCCTAGGGGCACATGGGTGGCTCAGTGGGTTAAAGCCTCTGCCTTCAGCTAAGGTCATGATCTCGGGGTCCTGGGATTGAGCCCCACATTGGGCTCTCTGCTCAGCAGGGAGCCTGCTTCCCTCTCTTTCTCTGCCTGCCTCTCTGCCTACTGGTGATCTCTGTCTGTCAAATAAATGAATAAAATCTTTAAAAACAAACAAACAAATATCTCTTCTAGTGTGATCCCTCTGAAAAGGGGGAAATATTGGGCTGAGGAAGCATGTCTTCCCTGCTCTGGCCATAAGCTAGACTTATAAATAAAATAAGACATCCGTATCTCTCATGCTTTAGAAACAAAATTGGCTATGGAACCATGAAGATGTCAAAATTCCTCCCATCCTCCACCCAAAAATAAATACAGGCATTCCTTTTTTTTTTTTTTTAATTCGTTTTAGAAAGAGCACACACAAGTGGGGAGGGGCAGAGGGCAGGAGAGAGAGAGAATCTGAAGTAGACTCCACACTGAGTGCAGAGCCCAGTGCAAGGCTCGAGCCCACAAGCAGGAGATCATGACCTGAGCTGAAACCAAGAGTAAGACACTCAACCGACTGCACCACCCAGGTGCCTCTGGGCATCCCTGGTTTTACTGAGATCTGCTTTACTGCACGCCACAGATAGTGCATTTTTTCCAGATTGAAAGTTTGTGGCACCCCTGCTTGAGTCAAGCAAGTCTACCAGCGCCATTCTTCCAACCGTATTTGGTCACCTTGTGTCACATTTTGGTAATTCTTACAATATTTCCAACTTTGTCATTATGATGACATTTGTCATGATGATCTGTGATCAGGGATTACACATTACTATTGTAACTGTCTGGGGGCACTACAAACCACACCCATATAAGACAACAAACGTAATTGACAAATATTGTGTGTCTTCTGTCTGCACCACGAACCAGTCATTTCCCCATCTTTCTCCCTCTCTTCATGCCTTCTTATTCCCTGAGACCCAACAATGCTGAAATTAGGCCAATCAGTAACCCACCAATGGCCTCTCAAAGTGCAAGTGAAAGGAAGAGTCATGCAACTCTCACTTTAAAACAGAAGCTAGACATGATTCAGTTTGATAAGGAAGGCATATCAAAAGACAGGATATGCTGAAAGCCAGCCCTCTTTCATCAAATACCAACACCCGGTAGTGTTACAAGAAGAGGTAAAGTTGGGCACAGAGAGAAACAGAGAAGAAGGCCATATGAAGGTAGAGGCAAGGATTGGAGCTCGGCTGCTATAAGCCATGGAACCCCGAAGTTTGCCACTGCAAACTGGAGACAGGGAAAAAAAAAGAAAGATCCTCTCCTAAATCCTTCAGAGGAAGAAGAGCTCTGCCAACACTTTGATTTAAGACTTCTCGTCTCCAGAATTTAAGAAGATAAAACCCTGTTTTGTTTTGTTTTTTAAGCCACTGTATTTGTCGTACTTTGTTAAAGCAACCCTGGGAAACTGAAGTGCCAGGTAATGCCTAAGAAACTGAGAGAGTAACCTCTGTTCGTTAACATTTTCCAGTCCCCCTGCAACCTGGCTGAAGCCACATGCCCTTAGATTCCTATGACATCTTCCTGAATCCTTATAATAATATGTTTTCTCATGAATAAATTCAAGTAGGCCTCTGCTTCTTGCAGCCAAAAGAAACTAAAGGGAACGAACATAAATGGCAACACAAGAAGCAAGCCTGTATTTCCAACTCCAGCAGCGCCAATGATCATATCTCCCGTGACTAGTACCCTATTAAAAACAGAAAATATTCAAAAGATGAAGGTGGCTCCAGAGGTGATAGAAAAGAAATCTCCTTATGGCAAGGGAGTAAGCAAAGCCCCTAAATATAGTCCAAGTGTACATTTTCACTGCTGAGGGAAAAAATATCTCTAAGAAACAAGGCATTCATACATCAATAAAGAAATGTTTTATTTTTGTTTCTCTGTCTTCTACAGAAAAAACTGATTACTAGGGGTGCCTG
>RCUC01125687.1:0-21868 GCA_003697995.1 Taxidea taxus jeffersonii | reverse complement strand
AAAAAAAAAAAAGAAGAAGAAGAATGAAACTGGACTATTTCCTTACACTACACACAAAAATAGACTCCAAATGAATGAAAGACCTCAATGTGAGACAGGAATCCATCAAAATCCTTGAGGAGAACACACGCAGCAACCTCTCTAATCTCAGCCGCAGGAACTTCTTCCTAGAAACATCGCCAAAAGCAAGGGAAGCAAGGGCAAAAATGAACTATTGGGACTTCATCAAGATTAAAAATTTTTGCACAGGGGCGCCTGCGTGGCTCAGTGGGTTAAAGCCTCTGCCTTCGGCTCAGGTTATGATCCTGGGGTCCTGGGATCGAGTCCCACATAGGGTTCTCTGCTCAGTGGGGAACCTGCTTCCTTCTCACTCTCTGCCTGCCTCTCAGCCTACTTGTGATCTCTGTCTGTCAAATAAATAAAATAATTTTTAAAAAATCGTTAATAAATAAATAAATAATAAAAACTTTTGCACAGTAAAGGAAACAGTCAACAAACCAAAAGACAACTGAAAGAATGGAAGAAGATATTTGCAAATGACGTATCAGATAAAGGGCTATTATCCAAAATCTACAAAGCACTTATCAAACTCAACACCCAAAGAACAAATAATCCAATCAAGAGATGGTCAGAGGACATGAACAGACATTTCTGTAAGGAAGACAGCCAGATGGCCAGCAGACACATGAAAAGATGCTCAATATCACTAGTCATCACAGAAGTGCAAATCAAAACCACAACAAGGTATCACCTCACACCTATCAGATTGGCTAGTATCAACAGTTAAAAAATAACAAGTGTTGGCAAGGATATAGAGAAAAGGGAACACTCATACACTGTTGGTGGAAATGGCAGTTCTTGTAGCCAATAGGTAAAACAGTATGGAAGGTCCTCAAAAAATTAAAACTATGACATAATTCAGCAATTCCACATCCGGGTATTTATCTGAAGAAAACAAAAACACCATTTGAAGAGATATGTGCATCCCTCTGTTCACAGCAGCATTATTTTAAAAAGCCAACATATGGAAGCAACCTAAGTGTCTGTCATGAGAGGAGCAGGTAAAGAACATGTGGTACAGGTATACACAATGGAATACTCACAGCCATAAAAAAGAACGAGATGTTGCTATTCATGACAACAGGGGTAGACCTAGAGGGTATTATGCTAAGTGAAATAAGCCAAAGAGGACAACAAATACAATAGGATTTCAATGACCTATAAAGTCTAAAAAACAAAACAAAACAGAAAGAAATTCAAAGAAACAGAAAACAAACCATTGGTTACAACAAGGGGAAGGGGTTGGGAGGGCTATGGGGAAATATAGGAGGGTGATTAAGAGATAAAAACTTATAACTTATGGTTATAACCGTCAGGGAAATGCAATGTACAACATAGGAAATACAGTCAATAATATTGTAACAAGTTTGTACAGTGACACATGCTAACTATATTTATTCACGGGGTCATTACATAATGTATAAACATATCAAGTCACTATGATAAATACCTGAAACTAGTAGGATCTTATGTATCAATTACACTTCAATTAAAAAAAAAAACAAACCTGTGCATGTATATTCACAACATTATTCACAAAAGCCAAAAAGTGGAAACAATTCACATCTACCAGCTGATAAACGAATTTTAAAAATTTGTTGATATGCTGTATCAATACAAAGGAATATAATTTGTCCATAAAAATGAGGTACTAAATGCATGCTAAAACCTGGATGAATCATAGAAACGTGCCAAATGAAAAAAGCCAGTCACAAAAGGCCACATATCACATGTTTGTAATCACATTACAAACATAATTCTGTTTGTATAAAATAACCAGAATAGGCAAATTCATAAAAACAGAGAGTACACTAGTGGTTTCCAGATGCTGGGTATAAAGGGGAATGGTGTTTCTTTCTGGGGAGATGCAAATGTTCCACAATTAGACTGTGATGGTAATTATACAACCCTAAAAACCACTGAATCATACACTTCAACAGGGTAAATTTGTATGTTTTATTCAATATAGGGTTTGCATTTATGTATAATTTGTTTCATTTTAAGGAAGAATAAGTAACAGTGGTAAAGGATGAATTAAAGATAGAAAAAAGGCAAGAAGACAGGTCAGAAAGAAACTACACTGCCATTCTTTCAATAAGCACTTCCTAAGCACTCAGTGCCAGGCACGGAGCCATCAAAGTGTTCAGCATATTTCCTGACAGTCCCATAGACTGCGGTAGGTCTTGGCCATACAGCAGTGAAAAAAGGACATAAACTCTTCCATCATGGATTCTGGTAGAGGGAGATGGATGATAAGTCAACAGCATGTCAGTGAATATGGGCAGAGAAGAGACAGGAGTGCAGTGGTGGGGAGTAGAAATGAAGGATTTCAGTTGTTTGGGTTTTTTTTTTTTAAGATTTTATTTATTTGACAGAGATCACAAGTAGACCGAGAGGCAGGCAGAGAGAGAGGAGGAAGCAGGCTCCCTGCTGAGCAGAGAGCCCGATGCGGGGCTCGATCCCAGGACCCTGAGATCATGACCTGAGCTGAAGGCAGAGGCTTTAACCCACTGAGCCACCCAGGCACCCCAGGATTTCAGGTTTGGTTTTTTTTTTTTGGCTTTTTTTTTTTTTTAAGATTATTTATTTATTTATTTGACAGACAGAGATTACAATTAGGCAGAGAGGCAGGCAGAGAGAGAGGAGGAAGCAGGCTCCCCGCTGGGCAGAGAGCCCAATGGGGGGCTCGATCCCAGGACCTGGGATCATGACCTGAGCGGAAGGCAGAGGTCCCAACCCACTGAGCCACCCAGGTGCCCCGGATTTCAGTTTTTAACAGCATTGTCAGGGATGCCTTCCTGAGATTGGGCGACAGAGCAGAGAGCCTTGTAAAAGGAGAGGGAACTAGCCACAAAGACATGGTTGATGAGAATTCCTAGTAGAGGAAAATTCCAGTGCAAGAAAATGGGCTGGTGGAGTCAAGGGTCTGCAAGTCAGCCAGTGGGGCTGGAATTGAGAGATCAAGGGAGAGGGCGTTGGGAGATGTCAGGGGTCAGACTGGCCAGGTCACATGGGGCCTCGCATGCCACTATAAGGACTTTGGCTTTTATTTTAGGTGAAGTGAGGAACCACTGGCGGGTTCTGAGCAAAAGAGTAAAATAAGACTTGAAAATTAGAAGAACCACACAGGCCACAGAATAAATGGCAGGGGACAAGGGAGAAACTGGAAGATTCTTCAGGAGACTTCTGAAATCAGAGATGGTGGCGGCTGGGACCAGGGTGGTAGCCCTGGATATGGTGAGTAACAATGATTCTAGAAAATACAGGTGACAGAATTTGCTCATGGCTTGGGTGCGAGGTATGAAACACAGAGAAAATTCAAAGATGGCTGTCGATAGAGCAGGTTTGGCAATGAAAAATCTGGAGTCATGGCACTGCCTTATTATTCTCAACAGAATCCAAGCCCCAAAAGTCCACAGTAAACAGCTAACAGAATGAAGAGGGTCTGAAAAGGGAGAGGTAAAAGTTTAACAAGAGCTAGGACATTGAGAAGAAGGCTAGAAAAACACTCAGAACAAGGAAAGGTTGGTATGAATTTAAAAAATATTGTCAGAGAAGCATCTAGCTCTGAGTGATCACAAGGTACCTTTGGTCTTCACAACCACCAGTAGAATATTATCCCATGACGGAGAATGAAGCCATGTAATCCTAATCTGACGATGCTGGGGCTGTCGACTGATGGATGGTACAAGCCCAGAGTCCTCCACCTTAAGTTTCCCACACAGCCAACAGGATGTACTTTAAAAAAAAAAAAAAAAAAAGCCACGGAGACTTCTTCTCCCACAACTTAAACCTTTTGTTAACATTCCCAAAAGGAAAAGGCGAAGTGATACTCCTTGTAAAACATTTAAAGAAAATAGTGCTAAAGATCTATTAAACAGGAGAGCAAGAAAAGTGAAGAAGGTAAACCTTCCGCCGAGCTCACCAATGTTAGAACCCACTGTAACTATCCTGCTCCTTCCAAGTCAATGCCTCCTACCTGGCTCCAGAGGGTGCCACTATTCTGACTTCTATCGCTATCAGTTATGCCTTTGAGCTCAAGTGTTTAAGTCTTTTTACATGTAGAGTTAAGTATATACCATCTTGCTATTTGTTTTCTAGCTGTCCTTTAAGTTCTTAGTTCCTTTTCCCATTCTGTTCTGATTTTGACTACATTAATCAAGTATTGTTCTTATTCCATTTATCTACTCTATTAACCTAACTATTTTGTATTATTCTTCTAGTGATTACCCTAGAGCAGCATAGTGCCCCAAAATTCTACACTGATGAAAATGTTCTGTATCTGCTGTCTCCTGTGTGGTAGCCACTAGTCACATGTGGTTACTGAGCACTTGAGTATGGCTAATGTGACTAATGAACTCAATTTTTATTTTTATGTAATTTTAATTAATTTAAATATAAATAGCTACCCATGACCAGTAGCTAATATACCAGACAAGACATCTGAGATATTAAGTATGTATCTTTGCCTTCCTACATTCTATCTTAAACTATAACATTTACCACTTCCTGAGCAATGCATGATTATTTATTATTATTAATCATGTCTTCTATTTTCTAATCTTGTGATGTTTTGACAACCTAAAAACCTTGTTGACCAAGGAGTGCACCTCCCAAGGCTAGCCAATTCTTGGAGCTAGAAAGGGGCTTAGCCAGGATCACCCCTTTCATATGTAAATAAACCAATCCTGAGTTTATTGCAAAGACCCCTTTTATCTAACTCTCAGACATCAAGCTAAATGTCCTGTGTCCTAAATCATCCCAGGAGCTAGGTACCAGGCAACTGGAGACCACCCCTATAGCCCAAAGCCCCCTGGAATTATTCAAAGGAGCCAACTCTGGGCTGTGTACTTGGCCCTGCCTTGCCTTTCCCAAGGAAACCCCAATAAAGTCTCTGACCTAGGCTTTCCCCTCATTCCTGCTTCTGGCTCCTGACAGAAACCTGGTGCTCCTCATGTGGCCTCGCACAGCATGATGTCCCTTTCTCTCAGGAAATGTAATAAATCATCTTCCAGCAACACTGGACTCTCTGTGTGGTCACTCAGTTACCTCCATAAATTAAAATCCCAAGGTTGCAAATAAGACAATAACCATTACAACATTTAACTTCATTTTACTGTCTCCCACCCTTTGTGTTAAATATGTTCTCATGTATTTCACTTCTGCATCCATTATAAACACCAAAACATTATTATTACAATTGCTAATATGTTTTATAGTACAGTACTGGTGATGAATTCCCTCTGCTTTTGGCTGAAAACATCTTTATTTCACCTTCACTTTTTTCCAGTGGTATCTTTGCAGGATATAGAATTCTAGGTTTGCAATTTTTGATTTTTCTTTCAGCACTTTAAAGATGCCATTCCATTGTACTTTGGCTTTCATGAGTTCTACTAAGAAGTTAGCCAAAAATCTTATTCTTGCTCTTTTGAAGGTTACTATGTCTTCCATCCCCCACCACATAGATTCCTACATTTATGATTTTTCTCTTGATTGTTGGACATAAGCAGTGTGACTATGATATATTTAGGCTTATTTGTTGTTGTTGTTGTTGTTTTAACACATATGCATCCTCTTTGAGGTTCACTGAGCTTCTGGAATCTGTTAACTATTTCTACCACTTTTGATTACTTCTCAAGCATCATCTTTATAAGTAATGCCTCATAACTATTCTTTCTCTCCTCTCCTCCTAGAACCCCAATTTTACATATGTTATGATGTAGGAAAGACATGAGGGTTCAAAGCCAATGGCCAAGAAAGAATTCTTGAGATATCTTTGGTGCAAAAAGTTGATTTTATTAAAGCACAGGGACAGGGCTTGAAAGAGCTGGGCAGAAAGAGCTGCACCAGGGTCATGAAGAGTGGTCCATTATATACCCTCAAGTTGGGAAGGGGTTAGGGTAGTGTGAGTCTCTAAGAGATTTTGGAAGCAAGGTTTCCAGAACCTTGAGAGGGCTAACTATTGTTGGGAAAAGGTCATTTATTACTGTCTAATAAAACCTTAGTCATGAGACCCTTCAAATGTATATTGGTGGGCCATATTCTTGGGGCATGACTGTCAACATGTAACTTGGGGGTTTAAAGTTAAAGGAAGCTTCTAAAGGAATTTTTATACATTAAAGTGGATTTACAGGACACTGATGGGGTGGGATGGGGTGGGGGGGTCTGGCTAGGATTGCCTTTTGCCCTTAGCAAAGTATTAACATTGAGGCAGTTGAGTTCCTAGAAGAATGTCATTCTGCCTCTTTCAAGGACTTGTCAGTGGTCTCTAGGTAGTAAGGGAATTTAATAATTTTTCTTCTGCCTCTGTTTTCCACATCATGTTAGACTCTCTGTACCCTACATGTTATTTTATGTTCTGTGCTTCTGCCTGCCAACATTTTTTTTTATCTGTGATTCAGTTAGGATTTTTTTTTTTTTTCCAGTTAGGATATTTTTTAATGAACTGTCTTCAAGTTCACTAATCTCATCTTTTCTTATATTCCAACTGCTGTTAAAGTCATTCAATGACTGTAGTTTCAGACATTTTTCAATTATAATAGGCTCATTTGATTATTTTTATAGATTCCAACTGTCAGATAAAAAAATTTTTTTTAATTTTTTTTTTAAGATTTTATTTATTTACGTCAGAGAGAGAGCAGGAGTGAGCACAGGCAGAGAGGCAGGCAGAGGCAGAGGGAGAAGCAGGTTCCCTGCTGAGCAAGGAGCCCGATGTGGGACTCGATCCCAGGCCGCTGGGATCATGACCCGAGATAAGGCAGCCGCTTAACCAACTGAGCCACCCAGGAGTCCCAGATAAAAATTTTTTTAAGACTTGTTTGACAAAGAGAGAGAGAGAGAGAGCAAGCACAAGCAGGGGAAGCAGCAGGCAGAGGGAGAGGGAGAGCAGGCTCCCACACAGGGCTCAATTCCGGAACCCTGGGATCATGACCCAAGCCAAAGGCAGATGCTTAACCAACTCAGCCACCCAGGAACCCCCAAAATTTTTTTAAGAGAAAGCACACAAGCGGGCAGAGATGGGCGGAGGGAGAGGAAGAGAATCCCATGCACACTCCAGGCTGATCAGGGAGCCTGACCCAGCATGTGATCTCATGATTTAGAGATCATGACCTGAGCTGAAACCAAGAGTTGGATGCTTAACCAACTAAGCCACCAAGGTGCCCCAATAAAATTCTTTGCCCATTTTATTCATCTTGCCCTCTGTTTTCCTGAGCATACTTAAGATAATTATCTTTCTAAAAAATACTTTATTTATTTATTTTAGAGAGAGCATGAGTGGGGGCGGGGGTAGAGGAAGAAGAAAGAGAATCTCAAGCAGACTCTGTGCTGAGTGTAGAGCTCGACACAGGGCTTGATCTCATGACCCTGAGATCACAACCTGAGCCAAAATGAAGACTCAGGTGCATAACTGACTGAACCACTGAGGCACCCCTAAAATAATTAAAGTCCTTGTCTACTAATTCCAATAACTAGTTCACCTACAGATGAATCTATCTATACTATCTCCTGGAAGTATTTGACCAAAGCAAAACTGTGATGAGGTGCTGGGAAGAGGTGACTCCTCTGAGAGAATCATAATGAATTATACAAATGAAAAAGAAGACGATTACACTAAGAAAGATGTGACCTTTCACTGGGACCTCAGGTGAGAAAATTGTATTTTTTGTCCAAGAAACCAGAACCTGGTAAAAAAAAAATCCACCAGGGAGGCAAGAATTTGAAACAAAAACAGATAAAGTAGGGTGCCTGGCTGGCACAGTCAGCAAAGCACAGAACTCTTGATCTTGGGGTCATGAGTTCAAGCCCCACGTTGGGTATAGAGATTACTTAAAATAAATAAATTTCAAAAAAGAAAAAAACACCCCAAAACAGATAAAGTATTTTCTGCTGACTCATATAAGAGGCACATTCCAGTGAAGACAGCACTGTCAGACATGCCACTTGGACAGTAGGGAGACCAATCTAAGTGTAAAGCTAGATTCACAGGTGCAGAAGACAATTCCACCCAAGTGCCAGTCTTCAGAACTAGCTAGGCAGTATGCTTTAGTTTGGACAAACTAACTGACACTAAGAAAAATAGGGCCAGGAGAGGGGCAGGGCTTCTGGGATGACAGCCTTAAGAACTTCTAGAAGGGATGAAGAAAGAGATTTTAAAATTAGGTTTGGGCAGCCTGAAGCTCAGGTTAAGAATCTCTGAGAACAGGGGCGCCTGGGTGGCTCAGTGGGTTAAAGCCTCTGCTTTCAGCTCAGGTCATGATCCCAGGGTCCTGGGATCGAGCCCTGCATCGGGTTCTCTGCTTGGCAGGGAGCCTGCTTCTCCCTCTCTCTCTCTCTGCCTGCCTTTCTGCCTACTTGTGATCTCTCTCTCTCTCTGTCAAATAAATAAATAAAATATTAAAAAAAAATAAAATCTCTGAGAACATACAGAAAAGGGATTGCTATATAACTGTGGTAAGGAGTAGGGTAGCTGTCTAACCAGTGAAATTCATTCTAGCACAGAGACCTCACATGACTAGGATACTTGATCTGGGGACAATGAAGCCAGGACAAAGTCATACTAGCTGTTAGTAGAACTCAAGCTTAGAATTTATAAAATAAAGCAGCAGTGTCACTAAAAGCATCTGTTCCCAGTTTTCAAATATCAGTTTTTGGATATTCTTTTTCACCATTACTGAGAAAGGCTGCTTGTAAAAGAGCTTAGCGTAGCCTCCAGAAAACAAAAGAGAAAAGGTGAGTGAGGCGGCCATGGCCCAAATTGTAGTGCACATGGATCTATTATTGTTTTGTGTCTCCTAACTCACATTGGTCAACCCAAAAGTTGAATGGATTTTGACTTAGAACCAGTCATTTTAGGATAAAGATTTCAAAGACGAATCACCTGCACTCTTCCAAAATGCCAGAGAAGGGATTTTTTTTTTTTATCACCTACTTAATCTCTATGTAGAAGACAGAATTTGGAGAGTGGTGGGGATATACATATACAATTTTTATTTAACTGTACAATGGAATTACGAATTTGCATCAAACCACCCTCTGCGTAAAGTTACTATCAGCAAGTCTTATTCAGCTTGGTTGTGAGTGCCCTCTCTCCTCCCCACCTGGCTAATATCTCTGTTCATCCAGAGTCCCTGTGGACAAAGGGGACTGGTAACACTGGCAAGCAAGACCAGCACTTTGGAGAGGGCGGGGTGGGGAAGGATTGGGGAAGGAGCTAAAATGTAGAGCAAAATGGGAGAAACTAAATGGTAAAAATCTAAGATTAGTCAGTTTCAAGAAATACACAAACAAAAAAAAAACCTGCCTAGGAAAGAGGGAAATACACTGGGTATGAATGAAGAGAAATAATACTAGGGTAATAGGGGAGGAAAATACTCCATATATAAAAAAGAAGGGGTGTCAGGGGACCTAAGTAGCTTGGCCCCTCTGCTTGTGGTTGCAGACTATAAAAGTTTGTGCTAAGGCAGAGAGAAAATTTTAACATTAGCATCCTAACATTTCTAAATAAATGCCAACAAACTGGACATCCCAAAAGGAACAGGCACTCTGACTGCCAAACTTTAGAAAACTAGTGTGGAGCAAGGGATGTAGGTCACTGTATATAAAACTTCTTGGAATGCCTGACTAAGTAAAGAATGGTATGTCCATGTGAGGGAAAACTGTAGCTACTAAAAAATCATGATTTCGTAGGATAATTAGTGATTTGGGGCAAATGTCAGGATACAATGTTAAATGAGATAAAGGTGATGGGACAGAGACAATGCAATACATAGGCTACACTGTTTCCTCCTTCGGGACCTACAAGGAGATTGTATTCCCAGTCACCACTGGATTATTGGGATCATATGATTGTATTTCTCATCAGTGGGAATGTGAATAAAAATGTATCACATTCTAGTCTTAGGCAGCAAAGAACCACTGCAAGTTTTCCAAGTTGCCTCTCCTATACACATGGTTGATAGCATACAACTCCAAAGACTGTGATTTTCAAATTCGAAGCAGCAGCTCTGAACTTTAACTCTTGCTGAAAGAAAGCTGACCACAACAGCCTGACCAGCAAGGACTGGGCTGAGAGCAAGAAACTCAACTTTGTTGCATTCAGCCATTAAATTTAGGTTTAGTTGTTACAGCAATGAATATACTAGGACACCAAACTGCACATATGAAAGCCCAATTTTGTCAATAAGAAGTATATATAGGGGTGCCTGGCTGGCTCGGTCAGAAGAGCATACAACTCTTGATCTCAGGGTCATGAGTTCAAGCCCCACCTTGAGTGTAGAGATCACTAAAAATAAACAAACTTTTTAAAAAAGTATATATAAAAACATACATACCACAATGTTAGTGTTTTCTATTACAAAAATATTAAAATTCTCTATTCAATATGAAAAATTTCCAATTGGGGGCTCCTGGGTGACTCAGTCAGTTAAGTGGCTGACTCTTCATAACTGCTCAGGTCATGATCTCAGGATCCTGGGACAGAACCTGGTGTTTCAGGCTCTGTGCTCAGCAGGAGTCTGCTTCTCTCCTTCTTCCTCTGCCTCTCCCCTCACCGCCCTCTTTCAAAAAATAAGTAAATATTTTTTTTAAAAATTTCTAATTTTATTGTAACAAATAGGGACTGATTTTCTAATCCGGAATATACAATAAATGTCACTGACGAGAAAGTCAACAGGTGAGGCTCAGGGAAGACCCTGAATGAACAATAGTTGATGAAATGTACTCTTACCGTGAGTGCTGTGATTGCCATATTGGAACAAGGGGGACATTCGACTGTCACTGCTCTTCCCAGAAGGCCTACATATTTTAGAGTGATTGTACATCACCAGAGTCAGTCACATTGTCTAAATGCTTAACTTCGGTGAAAATGATTTTCACAGTTCCGTTAGAATTGTTTTGTGCGTTCCACTAAAAATACAACCTCCAATTGGTCTTTGAGTTCAAAGTTAATGTTACAATCTAGAATACAGGAGAGCTAGGACAATACAGATGCTTCCTAAGTGGTTCAAACATATATTCCTCCAAGGTGAAATAGAAACCACAGATAAAATACAGAAAGGTGGGTTATAATGCTGGGAAAATGGAGCATTTGTCTCTCTCTTCCAAGTACTAGAAAACATGGTTTGTTTGGTTTTTTAAAGATTTTATTTATTTATTTATTTGACAGAGATCACAAGTAGGCAGAGAAGCAGGCAGAGAGAGAGGAAGGGACGCAGGCTCCCTGCTGAGCAGAGAGCCTGATGTGGGACTTGATCCCAGGACCCTGGGATCATGACCTGAGCTGAAGGCAGAGGCTTTAACCCACTGAGCCACCCAGGTGCCCCAAAACACGGTTCTTGACGGATACAACTTTAGCATCCAGACTTGCCACATGGGAAGAAAAAAAAAAATCCAACCACTGCATCCATTCATTCTAAATCCACAGAGCTGAACACTCTGAGAGAGAGGATTCTGCCTCTCTGCAGGGCAGCCTGCTACTTGCTAAGAGCTTTTGTTAACTGCAGGCCCTTGGTGCCTCTTCTCATAAATTCTAAGAAACCTATGACTGACTAGGCAGCCCTCAACAGTTGCTGTGTTTTCATTTGCACCCTGTGATTGGACATTCGAGCAGGTGTGTTACACACTGTGCCCTTCAGCCTTTCCCTTTGTTATTTTTCAATAGGACCAGCTTTGTTTTACATTCGGGACAGGAGACTACTTTACCATAGTCTGAAGATACTAATGGCTGCTCTTTTTTTTTTTTTTTAATTTATTTATTTGTCAGAGAGAGAGCGCAGGAGGGAGCACAGGCAGACAGAGTGGCAGGCAGAGGCAGAGGGAGAAGCAGGCTCACTGCCGAGCAAGGAGCCCGATGTGGGACTCGATCCCAGGACGCTGGGGTCATGACCTGAGCCGAAGGCAGCCGCTTAACCAACTGAGCCACCCAGGCATCCCTAATGGCTGCTCTTTTTGTTTTCTGTGTCATAGAGAAAAAAAGACATATAGATCTCCCCAGTTTAACAGAGAAGCCTGAGGTTATTTTAACAGAGGATGCCCCACAGGGCATATAAGACCTTTGTGCAAGCTGCAGCCTCATCATTTAAAATAATAAAAGCAACAAGAACAAACACAGAGATGTATGAGCTCTATCTTTCATTGCGAAAAATGCACTGTATACAGTGAGGCCATCCTCACACTGACTTCTTTGCAAATCGCCTGAAGAGACCTACTTTAGGAGAATTTAACTACTACAATCTAAACATGTGTAGGAGTCCCACCCCACCAGAAAATACTGCTCCCCAAACGATGATATATCAACATAAGCAGAATTATGAGAAATCTCGCTTAGGGAACAGATTTGCACAACAGCAAAAGAAAAAGATATATTTTTACTTGTGAACACAAGCAGCACAGGAGAACTGCTCTTCAAAGACACATCCCTGACCATCCAATTTAAAGCACCCCTTCACACTCTAGGACAGCACACTCAAATCTCTGTGCAGAACTTACTACGCATGGTCTGAAAACGTTTATATTTTGTTTACAGTTTTATGTTCAGCCTCTCCCCTCCCTATCCTGTGCAAGCGGGGGCCTTGTACTTCCTACCCACTGCTGCGAACCCAGAGCCGTGCTCAGCACTTAGAGGACACTCATTAAATACTGGCTGTGGAAGAGGAGAGACAGATAACTACTGTATTTGGGTACAGTTATATTCTAGTAATAGGAGGCCTTTTAAAAAAATCTTCCGGGACGCCTGGGTGGCTCAGTTGGTTAAGCGGCTGCCTTCGGCTCAGGTCGTGATCCCAGCGTCCTGGGATCGAGTCCCACATCGGGCTCCTTGCTTGGCAGGGAGCCTGCTTCTCCCTCTGCATCTGCCTGCCTCTCTGTCTGCCTGTGCTTGCTCCCTCTGTCTCTCTAACTAATAAATAAATAAAATCTTAAAAAAAAAAATTAGTCTTTAAAAAAAAAAAAAATCTTCCATTACTGGTTTGTCTCAGATTTATTATTTCATTTGAAATATATGTTCACACCAGGAATGGGAAGTGGAAAGAAAGCTGAACTGTTTTTTTAAGATTTGAAAGAGAGAGCGTGTGTGAGCACAGGGGGAGGGGATGGACAGAGGAGAAAGACAGAAACCCAAGCAGACTCCCTGATGAGTGGGGAGCATGACACGGGGCTCCATTTCACAATGCTGAGATCATGACCTGAGCCAAAGTCAAGACACCTAACCAACTGGGCCCCCAGGCACCCCGAAAGCTGAACTTTTAACAATCTATTAGTCACTACTTGAGGACAAAGCCACCAGTTGCCCTCATTCTTCAAGCCAGGCTGCTTTCTGAGACCTTCTCTGCACTCCCAGCAAGGCCGCCAGTTAACTGAACTTGCCCTCTCCAGACAACTGAAACTTGTGCTCTCTGTGAGAAACTAAGGCAACTGCCACTTTCTTATGTAATCACCTCCCAAGAGGTGACTGGTTCATAGAAAGTAGACACAGTCTGTGGTCCTCACACTCCAAATGGCTTCACACTTCTTTTAGCCTCAAAGCCTTACTTCTGTGTCCCACTCCCAGTTCTAGCTCAGCTTGTATCTCCTGGCACGTACTGGGGGCAGGGAAGTCTGCCTGCCTTGCTAAACGACACCAAAGAGCCTCCAAGGTTTATCTAAGAAAGTTCTCTGTGCATTCCTCCATCTTCTGGGGACTCTATCCCCTCAGCTTTACTCTCCTTTCTAAACAGTGGCCCAAGAGGGGACTCAAAGCCTTTTCTTGGTTCTCTTTTAACATTTAACAGACAGAGAACAGCATAGGCATGAAGATCCAGGTTAGAATCCCAGACTTGGGTTTAAGTCCCGTTTTCCACTTACTAGCTGTGTATCTTCAAGCAAGCTCCTTACCCTTGCTCAAGATTCTCTCATATGTTAAATGGGGACAGTAACTCTACCTATCTCATACAGTTGAGGTGACGGTTAAATGCTACAGTAAATAAAAGTGCACCATGACAAAGCATAAGAGGTCAATGACTGCTAGCAGTAACAAGTTCCTGTGTGATTCGGCCCATTACCTCTCTGATGTCATCTGCTGCTCTCCTTGTCACTCCTACTCCAGCCACACTGTCCTCCTTGCTCTTCCTCCACAGGGCAGACATGCTCATGCCTCAGGGCCTTTTCACTGCTATTTTCTCTGGCTAGGATGTTTTCCTCCCGAGACACCATGTGGCCAAATCCCCTACCTCCTCGAGTTCTCTGCCCAAATCTTCCCCATGCACTTATCTGACCACCATATTAAATAATTAAGCCTGTCTGTGGCACTTCCAACTCCCAGTCCCTCTATCGTGTCTCTCCCTGCACTACCACACCCCACAGAAGCTCTGCGAAGACAGGGATGTTTGTCTGTTCTGTTCACTGATGTAATCTAACTTCCAAAACAACAGTCTCACTTAGGAAGTGACATAACTTTGCTCCCAGAGTGCCCAGACCCTGTTCTAGTATATCCAGTCCTTCTTATGTCCACATGTAATAGCAAGCACCATTTTTCAGGAATCATTTGGGTTCCTTGCTTTCTAACTTTCAAGCCATCTGCATATGAAAAATGCTATTTTTAAAAAGAGGAAACATATACCTAGAGTTGAAAATTCAGAAGATCAATGAAAGTACAGTAGAAAGTCCCTCCCTCTCTATTTCTGTCTCCCACATCTTCTTCCCAAAGGCAACCTGTGTTACCAGTTTCTTGTGTATCTTTCCAGGGAAATTCCATGCAGATATAAGGACATACATATATATTTTTTTAACACAGTGGCAACACATTTGACATAGTGCTTTGCACTTTGCTTTATTTTATTTAACACTCTATTTTGAAAATCCTTCTACATCATCAGTCTGTAAACATCTACCTCATTCTTTTTAGTGGCCACATAATATTCTGTGTTTTAGATGTCCCTTATTGCACACAATGTTTTGCTTTTAACATGGACATTGTGATAAATACCTTTTTATAAAGTAATTTTGCATTGATATAGAATAATCATCTGGGAATAGAAATGCTGAGTTGAAGATTATGTTCATTTCAGATGTTTACAGACCTTGCCAAATTACCTTCCAAAACAGCTGTACCAAATTACACTGTCACCAAAAACATATGAGCCCTATTTCTCTGCATCCTCTTATCAAAAGTATAGACTTCTATCAGTCAGATTACATATAAGATAGTATCTCATGATGCTTTTAGTTTGCATTTTTCTTGTTTTGAGTGAATTATCATGAGGACCGTTCCCTCCTGACACCTCTGATCTACATGGGCAATTCTAGCACCTAAAGGGAAAGCAGCAAAGAGAGCATCAGGTTATCATCCTGGTTTGAAGAAATTCTTTCACTAAAACAAGTCACTAAGTCTCCCCTATTTCAGAAGAGGTGGGAACTGGACTGGCCTCCAGCAAAATGCTACTGTGCTGGCTCCTCTTTGACTTCTTCCCAATGTCCAGTGCTGATCATATATTATGTCAATCAGCAAATTATAGCAGGTCCTATGTTAGCCACACTGGATAGCCATGCCTTAGCTAGAGAAAAATGTAATTAGAGCAGCAGCTAACTCACACTGAGCACTCTATGCACACACTATATGCCTTATTTAATCACAACAATTTTCTAGGAGACTCTTATTATTTTTTTAAAGATTTTATCTACTTATCCGACAGAGAGAGATCACAAGTAGGCAGAGAGGCAGACAGAGGGAGAGGAAGGGAAGCAGGCTCTCTGCTGAGCAGAGAGCCCGATGCGGGGCTCGATCTCAGGACCCTCGCAGAGGCTTTAACCCACTGAGCCACCCAGGCGCCCGACTCTTATTATTTTTTAACAGCCAGGGAAACGGAGGAATAAAAATGTTGAGTGACTTGCCCAAGTTTACAGAGCTTGTGTGTTGCAGAGTTGGTATGCCGAGCCTGGTGTTGACTCCAGAGCGGGAGCTCATCACCACTACACGGTATCACCTGTGCCAGCCAGAATGCCACTGGTGGGTGTGAGTTGAGAGAGAAAACACATGTGTGCACGAGGGAAGAAGCAATGCACTAGAATGTGTGCACTGAAATCTTGGTGAACTGGCAAGTGGCAAAACAGCAGAAAAGCAGGTAACCAAGAGATGGTCTTTTCCCCCAGGTGCCAATACCAGTGGACATTTAGATGTGCAAGTCAAAAGTCTGGCTTTAAAACCTATGTTGAGGGGCGCCTGAGTGGCTCAGTGGGTTAAAGCCTCTGCCTTCAGCTCAGGTCATGATCTCAGGGTCCTGGGATCGAGCCCTGAATCAGGCTCTCTGCTCAGCAGGGAGTCTGCTCCCCCGCCCCATCTGCCTCTTTGTCTACTTGTGATCTCTCTGTCAAATAAATAAATAAAAACTTAAAAAAAAATACCTGTGTTGAAAATTCCTGCTTTGGGGGCACCTGGGTGGCTCAGTCTGTTAAGTGTTTGCCTTTAGCTCAGGTCATGATCCCAGGGTCCTGGGATCCCTGCATCAGGCTCCCTGCTCAGCAGAGAGTCTGCCTCTCTCTCTCTGCACTCACACTCTCTGTCTTTCTCAAATAAATAAGATCCTTAAAAAGAAAAAAGAAAATTTCTGCTCTTTACTAAATACCAGAAAAACTTGTCTGACTTTTAGTACCTTAAATACTTCTCAATCTGGGCACTTAAATACATTAATACAAAATAAAATTAATAGAAAACATATATAGTAAATATAATTTTTAGTGGCAGATATAAATTCTAGTGACTTAAAATATAAAATTAGCTTAACGATCATTTGAGGTACTAACAAAGCTGTCCGACTCTAAGTAACAAGCCCAACCCACTTACTCTGCTAAACAAGGTACTGTTAGCAAATGTATTCTTCCTACCTCCATCACAGTCCAAGAGTTGGGGCGGGATGATGGTGGGAGCTTTCAACTGAGGCTCGAATGTCAGACTGGAAGAAAACAACAAGATAACTTCAGTTCCATTATCCATCCTGTAGATTTCAAAAACCACACCTGAAAATAAGCAGGATCAAATCATGGTTAAGTAGCTTTCATTATAGAAGCCTGAGTTTAATTAGGTTCTACACCTTTAAAGTATTTTAGATTTACCTAATGCCTTAAAGGTGCGTTGCACCTAGGTCTCAGATGAGAAAAGAGAAATTAACATTAAAGACCCTTCATAGGGAAAATAAGGCCTTAAATTGCACTGGGTTGTTCATACCACAAATACTGCACCTAAATAGCCTCCAGTCTTGTCTTCTACAATCCATTTTTCACACCTCAGCCAGAATAATCTTTTAAAACAAAAGGCAGATTCTATTTTGGTAAAGCTTCTTCAATGGCTTAAGGTAAAGTCTAAACATTTAATGTACCTACAAGGCACTGCAATGTCCAGGCACTATTTGAGACACCATCATACTAAAATTTATCTGACATTTGTTTAACTGGGTATCCTGTATTTTATTCAGAAGGTCTTCTACCAAAATCATTTTTTAAGATTTTATTTATTTGATACACAAAGAGAGATCACAAGTAAGCAGAGAGGCAGGCAGAGAGAGAGGGGGAAGCAGGCTCTGTGCTGAGCAGAGAGCCCGATGTAGGGCTCGATCCCAAGACCCTAAGATCACGACCTGAGCCGAAGGCAGAGGCCTAACCCATTGAGCCACCCAGGTGCCCCCATAATCATTTTTTAAATGTGTCACATGGTTCTTCACTTCCCCCACTAGAGTGTCAGCTCTATGAGGGAAGGACCCATGCAGCCTTTTTTTTTTAAGGGTTTTTTTTGGGGGGTGGGGTAGGAGGGATGGAGTGGGGGCAGGGGAGGGACGGCACCTATGCGGCTAAGTCAGTTAAGAATCTGCCTTCAGCTCAGGTTATGTTCCCAGGGTCCTGGGATTGAGCCCCATATTGGGCTCCCTCCTCAGCAGAGAGCATTCTTCTGCTTCTCCCTCTCCCTCTGCCAGCTGCTCTGCTTACTTGGGCTCTCCATAAAAAAGGTTTGTGTGTGTGTGTGTGTGTGCTTTTTTTAAAGTAAACTATACCACCCACCTGGGGCTGGAACTCACAACCCCCAGGATCAAGAGTCTCATGCTCTACGGAAGCCAGCCAGGAGCCCCAGGACCCATGCAGCCTTGATCACCGTCTTGGACCAGGCATGGCAGGCATATCCACAAATACTGAGTAAACCCATCAGTACAAAGCTCAGGTACCATCTGTTGGGAGTCAATTCTAACTATAGACACTACCCTCACATCCATGTGGATAAAATGATCTTTCTGCTTTTTCAGAATATCTCCAGGGTGATAATATTGATTTCCCAACAGAGGCTTTAATATAACTCCCTGTTTTATATTTTAAAGGGACTTTGAGCTTTCAACATATTTCACTTGGTCCTCAAGACAAGTATTAATAACCAGTTTTAACAAATGAGGAACAGACTCTGAGAGGATAAATAGCTAGCCCATGATGACCAATAAATGGGAGTGACAATTCTGACCCTGGGAATTGACTTTGTGCTCTTTTCATTGTACCACATGCTCATCTGGGCTGATGAGAAGAATCAGAATTTCTAGGTCTTTCCTCCTCATCCAGAAAGCTTCTGAAGGAAAAAGTCTGACAGCTGACCCCTCTCCACAGATTTCCCTGCTCACCCCATAATGGTTCCCCAACAATAGCTTGAGAGGAGACAGCAAGTCCTGGCACCTCTATTTTGAAAGACAGGTGGTTCTTAGCTAATCTCTCAAGTGATAAATTAAATAAACTTTTAGGTGGAGAGACTAAAGACCTTTCTCGGAGTTACAGGGAAATAGGAGCAAAACTGACCACAACCCCAAATCCTTCTCTTTTCTCTTTCCTGCATCTCTAAGAGACAATATCCCACTCCCCAAGTTCTGGGGACAGGGATTTCAATCTGATGACATACATTCCTCAGCTTTCTTTTGAAATGAGGTGGGAATGGCTGAACCTGTTCTTGGGACACCTAACAACCTCACTTCTGGGAGTGCCTCTGGAAAGTTCATCAGGCTGAAGGTCTAGTGGGTTTCCTGCCACTGAGACGTCCCTGTAAGGCTGACTCCATAGTACTTGTGCCCCCTTTCACTCAGGCTTAGGCCTCCAGCTTCTACCAAGACAGGAGGCTAGGTTCTAACCCAGAAGTGCCCTCAGGAAACAGCTACGTCCACTTCAGTCTCTCCTACCTAGGCGCTCCCCTGCCTCCCGCTCCAGCTCTACTTTTGTGAGCTTCTGAAGGAACAGAAACGGAGGGCGGGGAAAAACCGAGGAAGCGTGAGGCGCCCGTGGCAGGTGTGAGCAATTCGATCAAGCTAGCAATCCAACCCTCCAACCATATCATGTCCTTAACCGCTCTAGCTTACTGGTTTGGTGTGGCAAGTGTGCAGCAAGTGCTAGAGGAGTTGAGACCTGCTGTCTGATGTTCGCGGGGGCAGTCTTTGGTTTTGAGCATGAGTGCCTGCCTGGGAGGCTGCACTAGCTCCCAGATACACAGCGCAGGAGGACCTGTGGAGGGTCTGCTCCCCGTGACCAGCGCAAGTCTCTGGATACTGGATCCTAGGGTCCGGCCTAAAACAAAAATTACAAAAGCAATGGAATTAGAATTAACTGCGTGTATGGGTCAGCGAGGAAAACTCCTGTTCTAGTTGGAGCCCTGAAAGGTCGGAAACCGATCTTTACCAAATTACCGACCTAGATTACAGCCGGCCTAAAGGGTAATCGCACTTGCAAGACTATCTGGACCTTGACTGAGAGATGGCGGCGGGGAAAAATGGCCCCCCTCCCCCCCAGCAGTCCAGCCCCTGGGCTGGCTTCGGCGCCCACTCCACCTAACCGCAGCCCCACCCCCGCCCCTGGCGGCGCGCGCAGCTCTCAGCGGAGCCCGGGCTCCGTTACCTGGGCAACACGGGACGCGCGCGGAACTGCAGTACTGGGCGGGTGCGCTCGGTCTGGCGTAGCTCCTCCTCTCCGCTGCAGGTTGCGCAGGCTACACCCTGCCAGCAGCAGGCTCTGAAGCGGTTCTTTAGCCGGGAAAGCGCGGCCTCGTGCCGCTCAGTAGTCATCCAGTGAGAAGCCGGGGGTGTGGTGGGGTAAGGAGCCCGCCGAGTACTTAGGGACTCGCCGCGGCTCTGGCCAGCCTACTGCGGACTCTGGAGCGCGCCTTCGGTTTGTCGCCAGGCGAGGAGTCGTAGAGCGGCCGCCGGGCTGCACCATGGTGACCCCCTGCCCCACCAGTCTCGTGAGTCCCGCCGTCCGGGCTGGGAAGCGGGACCACGACCAGAACCTCCGCGCCCCGGTGAAGAAGAGCAGGCGCCCACGCCTCCGGAGAAAACAGCCGCTGCAGCCGCTGAACCCGTGCCCGCTCCCCGGAGACTCCGGTGTTTGCGACCTGTTCGAGTCCCCCAGCTCCGGGTCTGATGGTGCAGACAGTCCCGCAGCATCCGCGGCGCTAGGCTGCAGCCCCCTACTCGCTCCAGCCCAGCAGTTTGCGCAGCTAGATCTACAGACCTTCCGTGACTACGGTCAAAGCTGCTACGTCTTCCGCAAGGCGCGGGAGAGCCACTTCCACCCGGGGGAGTCCCTGGCGCGGCAGCCACAAGTGAGGCGTTGGGAGAGCGAGGTCCCCACCCCCGCTCCTCTTCCTCCTCTCGGGCTCCATCCTCTTCTGCTCTGTCTGCCCTCCAACGCGCCCCGGGGCACGGAGTTTCGAGACCCGAGCAGGGAGGCGCTTTAGGGGGCCGGGCCACCAGCCTCATTTTACAAATGGAGAAAACTGGGGACTGGATGGCTTAAGTGACCTGCCCGAAGTTTCCATACTGGTTAGTGGGAACGTGGTAGAATGCAGAGGAGCGAAGACAGTTTCTAGGTTCGAGTCAGGACTCCTCCCGACCCCGGGCAAGCTATTTAACAATTCTGAGCTTATTTCTTCATCTGCAAAGTGGTGGCCCTCTCCCCTCACTGAATTGCTGAGAGGATTACACAAGGCAATGTGTATACACACTTGGCACAGGGCTAGGTACGAATCCAAAGCTTCCAGGTCCTGGCCCGACCATTACTCTTCGAGCAGCAGCACCGTCCCAATGTCTCCCAGTTTCCACCGCATTTAGGTGTTCCCTTTTTGTGCCTTCCTCCAGGGAAGCTCCCTGAGTTTTCTTGGCGGGTTCCTTCCGCAGACCCTCCTTGCCCTAGGCTCAAAGGGTCCTCCTCCCACGTCCCTCCCGGCAGGTAACGGCGGAATCCCGCTGTAAGCTGCTTAGCTGGCTGATCCCAGTGCACCGCCAGTTCCACCTCTCCTTCGAATCTCTCTGCCTAACGGTGAACACTCTGGACCGCTTTCTTACCACCACGCCTGTGGCTGCAGACTGCTTCCAGCTGCTTGGAGTCACGTCCCTGCTCATCGCTTGCAAACAGGTACGTCCACGTGGGCTCTGGGGGATAGCCAAACTCACAGCGACTCTCTGGCCGCCACCAGGCGTTCCAGCGCACAAGATTTAGTGCTGGGCGCTCTGAATTCATTCTGTCCTACATTTGCAAACCTATACATCCCACAGCTTTAACTTCTCAATAATGGCCCCCACCCCCAACTAACACCCCTGTCACTGAACCCTAAAGAAATAGGTTGGAGTCAGTCTCAAAAGTAAATCCCAACAGCACTTTGTAGCCCTGGTATTCTAGACTTTGGGGGGAAAAGTATTTAAAATTTCTCAAACGTTTTTTAGCTGGACAGTAGTTAGAGAAACTGCACTGGAAGTACACCCCATGTGATTAAAGTGGAAGTAACGGAGAGGCAAAGGCCCAGCTATCTGGCTGGAAGGGATGGGGGGGG
>ML100577.1:0-21244 GCA_003697995.1 Taxidea taxus jeffersonii | reverse complement strand
GATGTCCCTCCGTGGAGCCGACTTTTAAAAGTCCTGATTTTGTGCTCCGCCGCTTGCCGGGAGCCGGCCCCTCCCCCTGGGGTCTATCTTCCCGTCGCGTTGGATTCACTTCTCCGCTGGTCCTACCTTTCAGAAAGTGGTCGATTTTCTGTTTCTAGAATTGTTGTTTTTCTTCTCTTCGATCTCCTGTTGGATTTGTAGGTGTTCGGAATGGTTTGATAGGCTATCTAGCTGATCTCCTGCTGCCTGATGTCGTCTCAGCCTCCTACTTCTCCGCCATCTTGACTCCTCTAGTCCAGACTGCCCTCTTTTTAAAGGGACACCAACCGCTGGATTAGAGCCCCCCTCACTTTAACTTGATTTTCCCTACAAAGACTGATTTCCAAGTTAGGTCATATTCTGAGGTTTTAGGTAGACATAAAGTGGGGGCGGCAGTATTTTGGGGACACTATTCAACCGGATATAGCAATATACCTCGTCAAGACTGATTAAAAATAAGTGGACATGAAGAGATCTCCTTGTGAAATCTACTAGTACTCTTAGAAAAGTCGTGCATGTTTTCAAAATAAATCACCTCAGAATGGCAGGCACAGCCCCAGGCACATACCAGCTTCTAAAACAGAAATATTTCTTTTTTTTTAAGGTCCACATGTTAATTCTTTAGGGAAAGGCATAGTTGGATTCTTGAGTTGCTAATTGCACTGCCCAATTAAAAGCAATGACTTGAATTTAGTTACTAACAAAAATTATATTTAATAATAGCCACAGGGTTGCTGAAAGCACAATAGTTCTTTGGGTTCAAATGTGCCTTATTAGTGCTTGGGGATGGCCACTCTGACTAGTACCCAGCAGAACTCCCCCTTGTATCTAACCCACAGTACACATGTGGGCAGAGTCATTGGGAGACCTAGCATCCTTTCCCTAGGCTGAGGGGGCAGGAGGGAGGTACAGCCAAGGAAAGGTCCATAGGGCCCTATCAACAGAGTTAATGGGAAATATAACAGAGCCCTATGTCTTCTTGCTTTGCTTCCTTGCACTAGCTGAGCCCTCTCCCTCATCAGCCTGTATATGTGACCCTACAAGCAAGTTCTGCCCGAGTAATTTGGCACATGTTCCTCTTAGCAGACAGGGAGAGTCTGGAGCACAGTTATTCAAATCCCATGACGCAGGTTACTTGTGTGATGGGCTAAGAGGTGCTGGTAAAGCTGGCAGATCAGAATGAGTCAGCTACTGGCTAGAGAATGGTTGGTGGACTTTTCACGTCCAAAAGGAAGGCCCTTTGCATAACTAAGGGGTAGAAGATAGATCTATGAACAAGCAGCATACAGAAGAATGGGAAGAAACACTAAATACTTCAGAAGTATAAAATGGTGTATTGATAATAGCAATAACATACCAATGATGTGTATAGCATTTTGTAGCCTAGCAATTGGGGTGTGTGTGTGTGTGTGTGTATGTGTTTTAAGAGATCCTTGCAATAAACCCATGAGGTAAGCAGGGGTTATTGGCTGCATTTTATGGAGAAAGAAGATGGGTTAAGTGACTTGCCCCAACTATTGAATGAGACACCTGGGACTCAAAGGTAATGCTTCTGACATGCCTGTTGCTACTATTACTATGATTGCTAAGATTATGTTAGTGTTTTCACTGCTTCCTATGGTGCCTCACACGGAGAAGCTGCTCAAGAAATATGAAGTGAATAAATGAATTGTCAGCAATGTTCACAATATTTTGTTTCCATCTAACCCAAACAACATTTTGATGTAGGAAACCCTGATCAGATAAGCTCAATATATGAGACTCTTGGAAGTTTAGCAACGCTTGTTAAGTGAATAATTAGATATTTCTTAAGTACCCACCTCTTAGAAAAACACATTTAAAGGATGAAGAATATATAAATAATGTGTCATGTGTGCTGTTATGATTTCCTCTTAAGCCAACTGCAAACCCAGTGCTGAAAATTTGCCAAATTGATAAATACCAGCGTGTTTCGGTGTTTCTTTCCTCTCATATGTGAGATAAAGCCATGCTGCACACAGAGCTCCTCTTATAGGTCTCAGTTTACAGGTAACGTTCTCTGTCACACCCACCATGACTCTGTTAAGTCTGGGTCCAAACTCAGTAAATAGAAGCTCCAAGAATTCAGGACAGTGTCTGTCTCAGGTGATCAAACATTCCCAAAGCATACAGTGGATAATCAGGAATAAATTCCCGAAAGGATGCTAATATGTGAAAAGATTCATGAGGTTAGAATAATGGATACGGCACTTTTGCCAATAGCCTACATGCGATGACTGAAGGTTCTGAAATCAGACTGTTTCTTTACTGGCATTTACTATTCAAATATTGAAGAAAAATTCATGAACACAAAGCATCAATAAATTTTTATTTTTTCCTGATAGATGAGGCTAATTTTGAATGAGATTTGGAGGTTCTTAACACTCTGGGGAATGCCAATGTCAAACAGGGAAATTTACTAGAAAAACAAAAAGACTTTGTCAGGACAAATTTCCTTGGCTGTTTAAGACTCTTCAGTTATTTCGATGATGTAGGAAAAAAAAAGGACTCTAAATAGAAACATTTTCATCTCTCCCTTATATTAAATGTGTGGTTCTACACACAAATCTTTTTTTTTTTTTTAGAGAGAGGGAAAAAGAGCTGGGAGAGGGGCAAAAGGAGAGGGAGAATCTTAAGCAGGGTCTATGCCAAGCTCGGAGCCCAACACATGGCTCAATCTCAATCTCACAACCCAGAAATCATGACCTGAACAGAAATCAAGAATCAGACACTTAAGCGACTGAGCCACCCAAGCAGCCCCACAAGTCTATTTTTTAAATGATTTTTTTCTCATTTATTTTCACAATCCACTTTAGTATTTTTATGGTATAAAGTTAGACTTTTTAAAAAATATTTTATTTATTTATTTGAGAGAGAGAGAAAGTAAGAGAGAGCATGAGGGGGGAGAAGGTCAGAGGGAGAAGCAGATTCCCCTGGAGCTGGGAGTCTGATTTAAGACTCGATCGTGGGTCTCCAGGATAATGACCTGAGCCCAAGCCAGTTGCTTAACCAACTGAGCCACCCAGGCGCCCTTAAATTTAGACTTTAATACATAGAATTCTGAAGTGAACAGTGTTGAATTTTTCTACTCTGGAATACTTTCTTCTAGAAAGAGGACTGTCTTATAGAACGAACATGTTGTAGAAACGAGCATGCTCCTTACCCATACTGCTTCTCCTTCCTCCATTCCTCATCACTGGCCCCTCCTCAGCCATGTTGTTTTGGTTGCCATTGACAAGCACAAGACCTTTTCCCTAGGGACAGGTGTGGCCACTTGGCCCAGACTAGGCCACGTGCCAGCAGTGCTTGGTCAAGTAAGGGCACAATCCCCAAGGTAGATCAAAGGGGTCTCCCCACAGATTTCATTGACTACAGCTGGTACAAGTTTCCAAGGATGCAATCCAATAGCAGCTACAGACATAGTCCAGTATTGTTGGAATGGCTAATCTGCTGGACCACTTTTTGTGCCTGGTTTGCTTATGTGCTTTCTAATGTTATTGAGGTTTGATTATATGAACCAACAAACTTCCCACTCTTTGAGTTCCGTTTTGATCCCTAGAAACTGAAAGAGACACCATTAGACTGTTAGAAGTCTAAGCTTTCCCATCTTGGACATTCGCTTTTTAAAATTCAATTCGATTTTATTTTTTAAACTGCATGTTAATTTATTTTTTATTAAAGTATAATTACCATACAGTGTTATATTAGTTTCAGGCATATAATACAACGATTCAACAATTCTATACATTTTTCAGTGCTCATCAATATGTGTACTCTTAAACCCCTTTCACATATTTCACCCAAGTCTTGAACATTCTTGAAGATGGGCCTGGAAGTGGTCAAAGTCACCTCAAACTTACTTTTTTTTTTATTGCTCTTTAATTCATGTTTTGAAAAGAAAAATTTTACTTTTCCGTTTTCTTTTTTTGTACTTGGATCCTAAAATTATTTTGTGTAATTTTGTACTAAGATGCAATGCTTATCAGTAGCAGAAGGAACAAAACTGAAAGATGTTTAAAAAGTGTAGAATGAGTATTTTATGTCATGAGCACGTTCGTAGATCCAAAGTTCAAAAATAACTGGCATTAACTGTCATTTCCTAACTTTTACATATGAAGACACTGATGTTCAGGGGCCTTATTTTTAGTGGCTTAAACTCTGAGGTTCATCTGCATTCAAAGTAATACCTGAAACAATCTAATTCACTCCTTTACCTAGTATTAACATTAAAATACAAGCTAGAAAGGGAGGAAAATTATGAAACTGTAGTGTTTTATATATCTGTAGATATGAATAGTTATTTATGGCTCATATTTGTAGCATAGTCTTAGCTACTATTTTTCAAATAACATTTGTCTACATTGAATTGTTTATCTAAAAGGACATTCATAGAGAGAATTAACATGAGCTGTTCCCCTATATAAGAAATCTTGGGATGATTTAGAAACATTTAGTTTAAAATTTAAATCAGGACTTTAGAAAGCTCTGTATCAATTCTTGATCTGATTTTATTATGACTGGAAAAAACATTAATTGATAGCTTTATTCAGTATGTGAAAATTAATATTTCTTCAGTGTTTGCTGTATCTCCATAGGTGCAAAGTAGAATTAAAGTGCAGAGAGCAGATGGGACAACAGCCATTTCAAAAAGAAGAATAGAAAAAAAAAAAGAAGAACAGGACAATAAAGGAGGGCAATAATATATATCATGAGATATGTGTGTATATGTATATTAATATATATATGTATTAAAAAAGAACAATAATATTGGCTATGGTTTTTCTCAGGAGTCAGAACTTCTGAGAAAAAAGCACTCTGACATCCTTAAAATTTTGAAATGCACTTATAGGTAAAGAAGCTGGAGAAATCAAATTGGTTCTTTGGGTTATCTAAACACATAATTTTGGAGTCTAATACATCCTTTGGGATCAAAAGAGTCATTAAGAAACCATTTATCTATAAGAAATATCAGCAAGAAAACACTGAATCCAGATGGTTATAAAGTTTTATTTTAGGAAATATTCAGTGATAAAGTATATCCAATTTTAAATGAGAGTTGCAAATAGGCAGTAAAGCTATTTCATCTTAATTTGGTAAACACTTTCCTTCTTCACACTGAAGCAAAAACTCCAAGATGTGAATTTCCCAAAAGCTCAGTTTATAATTTAACATGAATCCAGTAAACTTTACAAAAAAAATTATTGGATTTTTTTAAGTACGTAAGCAAAAGAGAATTGAGATAGACTCATTTTGCAAAATGAGAAGAGTCATTTTGGTCCATTTCTCTTCTCTCTGCATTGGATGAGTATATGTCCAAGAATATAATAAAATGTATCTCCTTCAGACATAAAGATGATATGAATAATACTGAGGGTTTTGTGGAGTAATCCATCTGAATGTATAGGATTGGAGGACAGTACCTTAGCAAACAAGTTATCTTTTCTATGATAAGGAAAACTTTCCAGTCATATGATGTTGATAGTTTCTTCAAGCAGCTACCAGTGCGTTCTTATGAACTTGTAACTTCACCTAGGGAAGTCTAGTGTATATCTGTTATTTTGCCACCCAGGATCCACATTACCTTCTGATAATGACCCATTGTATGTTCCCCTCCCCTCTTCTTACTCCATGGGCTTCAAGATAATTGATACCACCCCTGGGCTTCAAGGAAGGACTGAATGAGCAAAATCAAGAAAATAGCAAATTTCATCCACTTGATCATAGCACTTGGTTCAGGGGTGGACCTATGATCTCCATCTGGCCAGCCAGGGCCAAGGAGACTCGATTCTGGAACTATAGGTACAATCCGACAATAAAAATGTGTCTGAACCTAGTCTACCCTAGGTATCTAAACCAATATATTTTATTTTTAAAATTTAAGTTAGGAGTTTATATTGTATTTTTCTATTGAGAGAGTAGACAGAGTTCTTACTGATATATTATATGAGGATAGAAATCAACCAGGGAGCTTGTTAAAGTTACAGATTCTCAGACCTAACCCAGACCAATTGAATCAGTATCTCTACAACAGGGGCTTAGGATTTATTATTTTAACAAGAGTTCCAGGTGGATTTTATAATCACTAAAGTTTGTGAAACTCTTTCTTAAGAAATTTCTTAGGACTATCCATTGAATATTATTCAATTTGGTGATAAAAAGCACAGAACAGAAGTGGGTTTAGGACTCAACTTTTCACTAAATAGATGACTTATGGCAAGATAAAGTAGCAGTTTAGTGTTTCTCACCAATAAAGTAGCAATAATAGTGTCTCACACATCAAAGTATCATTTTGCATAGTAAACAAGATAAGGTATACAAGGTTCTTATACAAGAACACAGCATTCTTCTTAACACAGCATATTATATATATCCGGTATTTGATTTCCTTAGTGTTTATTATGTTATTGAATTTATTATCAGCATAAGTCAAACACATGTGCAACATTGGGAAATTGAAGAGACTTGAGTTATATTGAGGAGACTTGAATCTCTTTGCTTTTGAACGTTAAGTCAGATAGAGCTGAACAATGAGTTATACACAACATTGATAAATCTATAAATTAGGTTATTTAAAAAATGTTTGGGTCTTGACTTTACATGGTACTTTCTTTTTCACAGTTGATAAAACAACATATTAAATTCATTTATTCATCCCATAAATTCATTCATTCATTCATTCATTCATTCATTCAGTTCATCAGTCAGTTTGAACTCCATGTGCAGTATGAACAGGACTTTGGTCTACAAAATACATTTGAGAAAGGCAAAACATTAGTCTGAAGGGAATCACATCTCATAACTTCAGCTTCAAGGAGGGTCCCAGTTTGACAGAAGATGATCCAGAGGAAGAAGAAATATTGTTTCTTTGCTCTGAAGTCTGGCCTAGAAGTCTTCTCTTGCACTTAGATAAATGTGAGAAAGCTGGGATAGTTTTCATTTTATTTTACCATATAGCATGGTAAGCACTATATTATCATAGCGGCTGGCTACAGAGTTCCTTCTACAGAGGAAATGGTCTTTAGGGAGAAAGAATCTTAATTAACTGCTTGGGTTAAGAGGTAAGTGTCTAAAGCTCTGTCAGCAAGAGGCTGAACAACAAAAGTCAGTGATTAACTCCCTGAAGGAAAGAATGGGAGGAATTTGTATTTCTGCTCCTGGAAGAAAGGATTAGAACAGAACAGAGAGACAAAGAAGGGGAGGGAAAGAGAGAAGTCTGAGAGATGTGTAAGGAGAGGGACTGCGGGGTTTCTGGGTCAGTGGAACTTTCCCTCTGAGAAAATGGAGGAAGAATATTTTTACATTGGCATGTTTGCATTGCTACAACTAATGTAAAACCTGTTTCCACACTTTCTGTTCCTGTCTTCAACCCCATCTCAAGTAAAGTCTGCTACTTACGAATCTGTGTTTTTGTTTTGTTTTTAATGAGAAAATAGTGAGTCAACGAGATAAACAGAATCTGGTTGTACACCAACAAGAACCTGAGCTGATGTTTCCCACTCCACCCGCCTGGAAGTTCACAGAAACTTTAAGTAAGGCCTTGGATCCTAATCAGGTTTGGGATTTCTATTAAATTTCCCTACAGGTGCCCTCACTTACTTATATTTTAGATCTTGAAGGGTGAATAAGTCACAGGTCTCTGGCTGTAAATATTGATAATGAATACCACTGGTAAGGTATAAAATAGCACTTTATAAAAAATAAGGTGTTTTTATATATTGTATCTGATGTGATACATGTAAGAAACCTGTGAGGCAAGCCAGATATTATTATCTTCGTGTTACAGATAAAAATATAGGGAAGACAAACAAACTGAAACTCAGAGAGCCCAGTGGCCGACAGCCCTAAGGTTACTACTCTTTGCTGGGATCTGTATCATTCCAGATTCATCCTCCCCATGGCCGAACCTGAGCTGATCTTCTGGACAATAACCAAGGACCCTCATTTATGCCATATCTTTAAACATTTGAACCTGTCCATGCAGTAACACTGAAACTCTATACTCCATTTCCTTGTTTCCACCAAGATATCTCCTTTAATCTCCTTGGCCTTGGCATTTGTCTTTTAAAAAATCCATTTGTTGCATTTTAGTATTCATGCTCTCGTGGGAACTGAGTTTTACTCAGTCCTGCCCTATTGGTTTCTTGTAGCTGCTGTAACAGTTACCACGAATTAAGGGGCTTAAAATAACAGAAGTGTATTCACCCATAGTTCCATTAAGCCAGTCTGGAATTAGGACTGAAATTAAGGTATTGGCAGGGATGCATTCTCTCCAAAGCCTCTGGGGAGAATCTATTCTCTCCCTCTTCCAGCTTCTAGTGGCTGCCACCATTCCCTGGTTTGTGGCTACATTACTGCAGGTTCTGCCTCTGTGTTCACATTGTTTCCTCCTCTTCTATGTCAGTGTCAAAATTTCCTCTGTGTTTCCTTTATAAGGACACTTGTGATTGCATTTAAAGCCCATCCAAATAATCCAAGATAGTCTCCCCATCTCAAAACCTTTAATTTAATTACATTGACAAAGACCCCTTTTCCATTCCACACCAGGTAAAATTTTAAGGTTGTAGGTTTTAGGATCTGGTATATTAGGATTAGTCACCATGATATCAACTTATTACATTCTATCCTCTTGAATAAAGCTGCTGCATGTCTTTTTGTCTTTGGTTCTAGAGTTCCATTTCCTATTCTAATCCAGGGCAGCCCTTACTGTCATGCAACATTGTCTGGAAGAGTTAATTATTATACATAGCCTAAAGGTCTTTTTCTTAAATCATACTGCTATTCATTCTGAAAACTTATGGCACAGATGAATTTGATTTGGAAGTTGCTCAATTTTCTAGAAAAATATTTGTGACTGATTTTGTAGTTCATTTTTGAAAGCATGTAAGATCCAGTTACCCTTCCAATTACTTACCATTTTTCTGCTGTTCTTCATAATATAAATTCATCGTTATCATACATGCACTATATTTACTTCATGAGTTCCCATTCCATTTATGATCCATTATAATCTGACTTCCATCACCACCCTTTCACTGAAACTGCTCTTACTTTAGTCACCAATAGGTAGTAGGACTATAGTCATACTACCCCATACTACCCCAGTCATAAACTGGGGTTATCACAGAAAAACTAGGGGGCCTGGTTACTCTTTTTATGATCTTCACCCTGACAAATTCAATACACACTATTTTATCTTTGCCTTACCCACCATTCCACCAACTTATTAACACAGCTGAACCCTTCCTCTGTTTCTAGTGTTTTTCCTCCCTTCTTCTACTATACAAATCTTGTTATCTATTATTTTTCTCTAACAGAAAACTCCTGAATTTTTCCCCAGATTTGCTTGTCATTGGTCTTTGTAAGCCTGCTTACCTGGTTGCTCCTTCTCTACCCATTATCTATATTCTTGATTCTTTCAGGGCTCAGGGTAGACCCAACTTTCTCTCTCTGCCGTGTATGTTAGTATGGCTTTAGATGCCATTCATATATTGGAAACTTCTGCATTTACATCTCCAGACCTGATCCTTCTTATGTCTTCTCAGATTCAAATATTTGTCTACATTTTGATACCTCATCTTGGATATCACACAGGCTCTTTAAAAATTATACTTTTATTTCCATATATATACCATACCCAAACTGTTTCTCTTCCAGTCTTCTGTATAGAGAAAAAGTTACTACCAGCTTAAAAGTGTAAACCAGAAACCCACCCAGACCTACCCATTTGCATATATGCTTATTTCTACCTCTAAAACACAGTCCAAATGTAGCCCACTTCATTTCTATCTCTTTACCACCATTGAATCTACCATCAAACTTTTCCTGCAACTTTTCTTTTTCATTTTTGCTACTTGGAATTCATTCTGTAAACAATAGCCAGATTGATCTTTAGTGCATGCACACACACATCTGATATATTATTTTTATAAATATTAAATTAATAAAATTTCTTTTCACTTTAAATCTTGATGCTTGTGGCCTCATAACCATTGACCAGATGGTTTCAGTGCCTCAGAGGAAATGAAGATACTAATATAATACACAAATAGTGAAGATTTCCAAGATATGACATAAGGAGAATTTCCACCAGACCTGAAGAGTAAGCAGAAAGTTTCTATTAGACAAGACATGGCATATCATCAGGCATGAGTGTGCAAAGAGAGATGAAAATATTAAGAAGTTAAGAAGGGTTCTGGCACATCTCTATGAGGTAAAACCCTGAGGCAAGGAGGCAAAGGCTAATAGAAAATCTAGGCAGGTAAGGAATGAGGCCCAAACCAGAGGACTCTAATTTGGTGTGGCCAAGGAAAATCCCAGAAGGCTGGCCACTACTACAGAAAAAAGTGGTGTCTTATTGTTCGAGGCAGAAAGAAAACCGGTTATACCACTTATGTATAACAAGTAAGGAACCCAGTTATTTTGGTGTGCTCTGAGCAGAGCATTTAGGAGATACTTAAATTGAGAGTTGAGTCTACCTTAGGATTATCAAGGGCAAAGGAGAAGTGACTTTTAAATAGAGGCTATGTAGAGACAACCTAGTTGGGGGCCAGGTGGAAGACAAGGCTGAGACTCAGAGAATTAACAGTGCCAAAAAAAGAGCTTAGATTGGGCCAAATCAGTGAGGAGAATCATAGGATTTTACTGTGCTGAGAGAAAAGATTCTCAGTATCTCCAGATGCAAACCTTGGTGGTAAAGGCCAAGAGAGTTCCAAGAGATGAGATGGAATAAAGGATCACTCACTAGAAGCAGAGAGAATCCATATTTGGTCAAGCACAACATGAGAACATACCCGCTTCCCCAGAAGCCATCTTGAGAAGGATTGGCAATGGTAGGGAACTTTGGGAGAGAAATGAAGCTGTGGCAGGGAATTAAAACTTTGAATTTAGTGACTTTATCCAGAAGGACTTAGTTAAATAGAAAGAAGCTGCTTTAAATGAAAAAGAAATAATAGACTCCTTTCATTGGCAAGATTGAGCTTCAGCTCATTACCCAATAAAAATTGGGAACGTGAGCGACACCGAAGCAATTATAAATGATAAAAAATTCTACATAATCTTGAAAATCTGAGGTGGTATGCACATTTTTTTATCTTGATACACATAAATCAGATTTTTAATTCTCTTCTTTGTCCCTTCACTTGGCTATTTCCTTTGGAATCTAAACTTGGTAGCAAGCACTGCAGTATGCAGCATGATCTGGCCTAGTTCTAAATCTTTAATCTCTTCATTCTATTTTTCTCCCTGCTCAATGAAATGCAACTGCACCAACCATCTGCCCAGTTCTTGGATAAGCCAAGCTCTTTTCTCAGACTGGGCCTTGGCTCAGTTTTCCCCTCTTTCTGGAATGTTCTATGTTCCCAATATTCACATGGATGCTCTTTGGTATTCTGTGGTTTCAGTTTAAATGTTACCTCTATGAAGAAGTCTTTCCCTATCTAAAATAATTGTGGGTAATTCCTAAAGACATAATATTTTATATCATAATATTAGTTTATATTATTCCTTACAATTATTGCACCTATCTGTTCTTTTTTATTATAAACTTCATAAGGACAACAATCATATTCATACTGGTCACTGCTGCTTCTCCAGTACCAGCTCAGTCATTTGTTCATAGTAATTATTCAGTAGACATTTGTGAATGAAAAACTAAAACTTCTATCTTCAGTGTGTTCTTATTAGTTACAGAATTAAGTTGAATATCTTAGATCACCATTACGTAACTCCCATGACTTTGTAAATATACTTCCTACTTTTCTCTACAGTCCACATACTTAACAAAAAACCCTGAGATACTTATTAGTTCCATTTTTGTCCTGTAAATTCTTATTTTTGTATCTACTTGCTCATATAATTTTTTGATCTGAACAGCCCTTTTCAATCTCTGAAGACTTTAGTCTTTTTTATTATTTAAAGCTCTTCCCATGTACCCCCTTCCCTATGAGGCTTCTATCAACCTTAGTTTGAAGCTCTGTAATCTGATGGAATTTTGTCTTTACCTATCTAAAACTATCTGTCTCATCTGAACTATCCCTATGTATATGTGTAGATATGTATACAGACATACACTTTTTTCTTATTTGTTAGTGTATAAACACAAGATGCATGGATTTATTCTTTGGTTCATTGGATCCCTTAGTACTATGTCTTTCATGTGAATGAAAGCACTAAGTAAATACTGGATATATGTTAAAAAAAGGAAAACTATTATATAACAGTACCATCCTTTCGCAAACTGCTTTTGACATCTGCATGCATTCTATAAATAATACTTAAAAGTTAGAACCACTCCCAAAACACAAATTTGCTTAATTCCATCTTTATTTTTCAAAGCATATGAAAATGTTCATAAATGTTAAAGGGAAAGATCTAGTGCAGAGACAGAAGGAACAGAAGTAGCATGCATTAAGCTTTTGCCAAGTATTAAAAATTATACGATGAACTTTATTTACATTGTCTAATTTAAATTTAAGTCTACAACATCTCTATGAAGTAAATGTAATGATTAATTTTTTGAAACATCTGATTTAGGGAAGAAAGAGGAATAATCCATGACAAATAAGGAGTCTTATTTGCAAAATTAAAATGCCACCATTGCTAAGAGAGTTTAACACCAAAGAACACTTTTCAGTTGATTAAAAAGAAAAGTAGCTGAGGGAATCTACCACAGATTCAAAGAATATTATTAGAATTAAGTCCTTAAGAAGTATTAAGAAGGTGAAAAATTGTTTTTCCAAAGGGCATTTTGTCAAACTTACATAAAGAGTCAGAATAGATATTAGCAAAGACAGGGAAATTAAAGGACTGTCATTAATTTATAAAGAAGAATGCTAATTAAAACCCAAAAGGAATCTGGGAAAAATTACTTCTGTTATTTATTTCAAGAAATCTTTTGACCTGCTAATGAGAACATTTGGATTATCTCAGGAATAATTGCTTAGTATTTATTGTATCAAATTATGAGTTTCTAAAGTTAAGGTGAGGGAGACAGATTAATCACAGATGAAAGAAAAAATAATGTAGCAATACAGAAATAAGAAATTGGTAAATAAAATATAGGTTAAGCTTGGGTAAGTAGAGAGTAGGATAAAGCATAGGCACTTAAAAAAATAGCTAGGATTCAACAATTACAATGGCGTCTGGAGATTTTCCCCTCACGGTTCATCCTCCTTTTTCATTATTACATCTAGGGACTCAGAAAACAGATATTTGAAGAAAGAGGAGGAAGATGAAAAAGAAAACAGAGGAATATCAGAAAACAGATATTGAAGAAAGAGGAACCACCTGGGAGGCTCAGTTGGTTGGCCGTCTACCTTTGGCTCAGGTAATGATCCTAGAGTCCTGGGATCGAGTCCTGCATCTGGCTCCTTGCTCAGCGGGGAGCCTGCTTCTCCCTCTGCCGGCTGCTCTCACTGCTTGTACTCTCTCTCTGACAAATAAATAAAAAATAAATAAATATGACAAATAAATAAATAAAAAGAGGAGGAAGGAGAAGTGGAACAAGAAGGCATTATTACTGAAAAGCTGGTCTTCTCTACAGAATTCAGGAAGTTTTGTGGTTTGTTTCCCCACAAACTCTAAGGCCAATAAAATGTTAAGAAAGTGCAATAGTTGGACCATCCTTGCTATATTGCCAGTGATCTCCTGTAAAAGGATCTTCAGTTCACAACTGACAAGTTTATGCCAATCAGAGATCCAGGCCAGTATCACTCTCATGGCCTCAAAAAAGCACTGGGCCCACAGCCGTTATTTACTCCTCCCTCTGATCTCTCTCTCCACTACATTCATTTGTTACTACAGACTGCCAAAACAGGACTGGGCAGAAAGGATAAGAGAGGAACTAATGAGCTTGGGCAATTTCTCATGTCTATAGCATTCTTCATAGAGGTTGAGGTAGGGAGGAGATGGGGCATCTGTTTCTTCTTGAGTTTTGCTCATTTGCATGTACTCCAACTGGCAATGTAAGAGCCAGGTAGATGAAGGGAAGACACTAGATGAAAACCAGTGACATAGTAGCAGCTTTGTTGGGACTTGTGGAGGACAACTGGCTGGCTCTCTGTACCTCAGGAAGAAACCTCACAGAACACAAGCAGTCATAAAATGGGGCCACGAGCCATTCACACACAGAGCTGAAACACATTGACCTGAATGGATATTTCTTCATCTCAGAGTAAATAAATAGATTAAGAACACTTAAATCTAAAATAAATATAAAAATAGGCTGAAGTAAAGAGACATAATGGGCTTACAGGATAATTCTTTTACAAAACCAGAAGGAGTTTCTTTCAAAGAAAACTGGTATTTTTCAAGTATATAAAGAAATATCAGGGGCACTTGGGTGGCTCAGTGGGTAAAGCCTCTGCTTTCGGCTCAGGTCATGATCCCGGGGTCCTGGGATCGAGTCCTGCATTCGGCTCTCTGCTCAGCATGGAGCCTGCTTCCCTTCCTCTCTCTCTGCCTGCCTCTCTGCATACTTGTGATCTCTGCCTGTCAAATAAATAAATAAAATATTAAAGAAAAAAGAAATGTCGGCTCTATGAAACAGAATTGGAATATAATCAGAGAATGGGATGGGATAAAAAGACAACATGATGAAATAAACAAGGAGATAGGTAAGAAAAGGGAAAGTCACAAGGAAATTAAAAATACAGTTGCAGAATTAAAACCATTATTGGAGGAAGAAAAGACAGATTTAGTTTTACAAACACAGAATCAGTATGTGAATGCAACTGAGAGGCTGCGAATAATGTTTAGGAAAAGAGTAATGAATGAAAGAAATGAGGAAATGGAATGATAGGATGGTCATCAGGAAGCATTTTTAAGAATTATAGGTACACACTTTAAATACTTCAGAATAAATGGAAAAATGGAACAGACAAGTGATCAATAAATTAAAGAAAATTTCCATGGAAGAGAGGCAATGTGAAACTTTCTGGATTTTGGCTCTGGGTGGACCTCCCTGACATTCCACCTTCCTTCAGACCTATTAAACGCGCCTGCATACATATTAATGCAATTTACTATCTATCTAACAATAGCATATGGAGTATTTAATATAGAGTGTATTTCATTCTTTGACTGTTCCAAAAATCTCTTCCATAAAAATATTTGCAATGTAGAGAGTAATTAATCTCTTAGCCTTTTCCTCTCTAGGTCAGACACCAGTAATCCATTTTATTTTTCTTCAAATAACCAGTTTTCCATGGAAATAATCATCTGTGATAGTCTTCTATGGTAGTATAACATTCTTTTGTAAGATATGGTTACTTCAGTTGAATACGGTAGTGTAAAATGTGTGAGAGAAAATAGACTGTGGTAATGGTAAATATGTTGCTTCTATTTCTTGCATATCAATCTCCTTCAACATTTTCCTGTTAACATATTTATATTTCAGGAGTCAAAGAATAAATATCAGCATTTATAGCAGATGGATCTGGAATATCCTAATTTGGAGAGTTTTAAAAAATTGTGCTACAATATACATAACATATATATAAAATATATATAATGTATATATATTATATATACATATGAATATACTTTTTAACCATTTTACATGTACAGTTTTTAACCATTTTTAACCATTTTACATGTACAGTTCAATAACATTAAGTACTTTCACGTTGTGCAACCATCATCACTATCTATTCCCAGAACTTTTTCATCCCCCAACACTGAAACTCGATACCAATTAAGCAATTATTCCCCATCCCCCTATTTTCCTAGCCAATGGCAACCACCATTCTGCTCTCTGTCTCTATGAATTTGACCTCTCTATATACCTCATGTAAATGGAATTATACACCATTTGTACTCTCTTGACAGGATTATTTCACAAAGCATAATGTCTTCAAGTTTCATCTATGTGTAGCATGTGTCAGAATGTCCCTCCTTTTTAAGGCTGTGTAATATTCCATGGTATGCCTAGACCACATTTTGTTTATTCATTCATCTGTTGATGCATCTTTGGTTGCTTTTGTCTTTTGGCTGTTGTGGATAATGCTGCTGTGAACATAGGTATCCAAGTATCTGTTCAAGTCCCTGCTTTTGATTTTTTTGGACAGTAAATTTGCAGGATCATTTGGTAATCTATGTTTAATTTTTTGAGGAATCACCCTACTGTTTTCCACAGTGGCTGCATTGGTTTACATTGCCACTAGTCATGCCCAAGGGTTCCAATTTCTCCAGGGTCTTGACGATCTTCAGCACATATTTTTTTTCTTTAGATGGAATGATTATGAGTTGAGAAAGGCAGGAAGATCTAGGTGACCTTTGAAACCCCATCTGTCTTGTCACCTGGGATGCATTGCCTTCAAGAAAGAGCTTACGGAGTAGTTCTCTGCTTGCCCCAAAGACTTAATAAAACTTTTAATAATATGTGGCTTTCTCTTAGAGAACAGATTACATGTCCAGCTTAATCTTCCAATACTCAGCAATACATCGTTCAATGCATATGCCTCCCCAGTTCTGCTATTGATGCCATAAGAACAAAGTATCTGGTGGATGGAGAGAGTGTTATGTTTATTTGGTGTTGGTGTTTTTCAAGTGGAAATAAAAACAGAAGGGTCTTGTCTTGGGTTAATTCCCCCAAAACGGACCCAGACAAGAAGATCCGTGTAAAAGTGATTAATTATGAAGTGCTTGCAGGAGAGACTATTAGAGGAATGGCGGAAGAGGGAGAGAGAGAGGAGGCAAGCCAAGCAAGGGTAGCATGTCTAGGGTGCAGTACTGTGGAGCGCTGTCTCTCCTCAGAGTCACTTTGGCTGAGTCCTGCACAGGACCTCCAGAGGTAAGTTGGTGGTCCCAGTCAGGGGCAAAGGGAGTATTCCACAGCTATTGCTGAGAGGTTTCCAGCTCTCCTCTGCATGCAGGCAAAGTGGGTTCTGGCGGCCTGAGTCAGCCCCCCACTGAAAAGTCGTGGCTATTGGTTGTTGGGATTGTAGCCCTACTGGGCACGAGCATGAACATGGTGGAAGGAGCCAAGGGGATACAGCAGAACCCTGCAGCCTCTGCCACAGATGTCAAAGAAGGCAGTACATGTCCTGAGGATAAGAATAGATAGGCAGGGATGAGGGTCGGGTGCAGTTAGTATCAGTATATAAATAACTTGAAGAAAGAATTTTGTATCAAAACTTTATTTATTAAACAAAAAAATGCACCATTGGAATAACATTTCTATAAAAAAATGAATATGAGACTGTTCTACTGTGATTACAAAACCCCTTTTTTCCTCGTGTGGTAGTATACAAGATCGTGTGTAGAAACAGTCATTGTTTGAAACTGTAAGCAAGTATCCTTTCTCATAGAACAAGATTTACACTTAAATATTGCAATCACTAGTCTAATTTGGTTAACAATGCTAGAGTCTTGACAATTTAAAGAAACTCTTTGTAGGCTAAAAATACCTTTTTTTTTTTTTAAAGGTGTTTTGTAGCAACAAAAAATTTCTTTTTCCACTAAGGCTAGTTAAAGCTGTAGTATACCCATTTCTACCAAATAAACCTACCACTAGCACAATAACAATTTGAATTGCAAAGCCCTTTGAGAGAATGAGTAGCATTGATCTGCAAAATGCTAGCAGAATATTTTAGGTTTGGTGTTATCTTGTTTGAATGACCCTGGAAAGGGAGAAGGTGGTGATGATGTTGCTTCAGCGGAGGCTTTGCCTGGACGCGTCCTCATACTCAGCAATGGACACATTCATTTCCAAAGTGGTCCCTCTGAGATATGGAACACTGCAGCTTTAATAGCCGTATCTAGATTTCCAACCAGATCTCCCTTTTTTAATCATAAATTATCCAAAAAGAAGCCACTCTAAATAATAAATTAAATATTACTTATAAAAAGTACACCCCGGACCCACCCTCCCATCCCCCAAACAAGCTGACAATTCACCAAGGTCAGAATTGTCAGGTTTACCCTACAATAATAAAAAACAGCCTTTCTCCTCCTCTCCAACATTCCTTTCTTGCTTCCAAAGATGACACGTTCAGCACACAGTGAGATCCCTTGGCCCATGCATCTGTGACATCTTGCAGAGTTTAGCTGTTGCTCTCCAGCCAACAAAAAGTTATAGGATGACATGTACAAAGGCTCTCTACTGAGAGCAGGAGAAGAAATCCTTCAGAGAGTGCAGCCAGAAGTCGCCAAATGAACGTTACCCAGGGGCGGCAATACAGAGCCCAGAAGTAATATTTGTTTGCTTATATGGGCATGGTATTGGTCTCTTCTGCAACCTCACTGACCAGGAAAATACTCAGGCATTTCTTTTCATCATTCCCTTTTGAAAGCAGGTATTTGGATAGCAAAGTACACTGAGGCACGGGAGTGCATATTTTTCATTGGGATGGAATATCACACAAAATACGATTTTCTAAGTAGCTAGTATAATTTAAAGCCGTGGAATCCTGTGAAAAGCTCTTCTGTGCAATATTTAAGTGATTTCTGAAGGTCACTAGAGAAATAGACAAAATAGAAGTAAAGTGTTGCTTTGAAAGTAGTTTTAAAAAGTGAGAGATGGCAGATGTGTGTGTATGCCTGGTTTTGAAGTTCTACTAGGTTATGGGCTCTGTATCGTTTTATGGTTATGAACAGGCGAGGGATGCTAGCCTCTGGCCTCCAGGACAGTCAGCGATTGTATGAAGTCAACTAGTTGATTGAGAGAGGGAAAGCAACCTTATTTCACATCTATTTGAAAATTCAGATGATTTTGTTTTTTCTAAACACACATAAAACTAGGGCATTTTTTCTATTTGTCTCTCTCTTATGGACTAGAGATGGAAATTGAAAAACCACAAGAAGTCTGAGTCTGGGATACAATTTTGTATGAAATGGTAAGGTGATTTCTTTAGAGGTGACATTTTTGTTGTTGGAGTTATAGTCCAGCTGCCATATGAAACCTCTCTTAAATTTGGAGAAGACTTTAGATGTTCCTCTAATAAAGTCAACAGACAGATGTATCAAAAGGATGGGTAAGAATGAGCAACCATCTCCAAACACAGACTATGAAAGGTTTCCAGAAAAGCCTATACTTAGACATTCTTTATTGGAAAAGCTGTGAGTGCCAAACTTTAAAGTTTTCAGATATTGATGAGAATGACACACGAATGCTGGTCCACTCTCCTTTCATAGCTCCTACTGAGGCAGAAGACCAAACCTAAGTGTCACTTCAAGCTCCCCTTATTTTGAAGAGAACAGTGTTATATCCAATCCCTTCATGGGAAGCTTCAATAAATTCACCTCTTATATCCCTGGCTTGACCTGTTTCTCTCTGCTATTTTTTTTTCCAGATTGTTGCATTGAGTGTGCATTTTATAATACCCAAATGTGAAGTTCCATTGTTTACATATTCTAGAAACTTATAGCACTATTCTACAAAGAGGTAACTTTTTGTATGTATAAATTTTTATGTATGACTCTTTTTTTTTTAACTGAATATGAATCAATAAGAAATATTTAACTTTTGGCTAGAGCGTCCTCCAAATATGCCTTATGCATTTTGAGCTGTCTGCATTTTTGTGAGTTTAACAAATGCAGAAATTTCTAGAGGAAAGAAAAATAGCTTTCTCATCAGTATGAAATACAAAAGAAAAAAACCGAACTTTTTCAAGAGGAGGCTCTTGCCTGACAGTTCAGCCCAGTGCAGGGGAGACCTGAGCATACCCTGCCATGTTTTATTTTCTTCTTTTTCAGGGAGAAATGAGTCCTGGTGGCAGAGCTGCTGGTTGGCTGTCAAGTATCGCCCTATGGGAGACAGAGAGATTTATGAGCTTAAAGAGCCCTGCATGTTACGAACTAGGCTCAGAGTAGGAACAAAATAGAGGCTATCTTGCAGTCTTCACAGATTGCTTCTTGTCAAGAGATCAGAAGACTGGGAAATTAAGAAGTTACCTGAAAACTTGAGCAGGCAATATGCATATGTGAACTCTGAGTAGGGAGCAGAGCTTTACAAAAGCTGTGGCAAAGTCATTGCATATTAAAATCATTGGGTAAAGCAAACAAGAGTCTCTTGAGAGAATTTAAATGATTTCTACTCTATCTTCGAGGCATGAAGCAAAGACTTATTAGCATTACCAATTGCTAAAATAAACCATTGTATTTCTTTAATGAAGAAAGCTCCAAGAGCATGAGCATGCACCAGAAATGTACCTCTTGCTGAAAACAAATAATGCATGTTTTCACGTAGTTTTAAAAATTTTTATTTGTTAAGGTCTGTGACTTCGACTAGTGTCATCAAGGATTTTGTGAAGAATGCTAGTTCTCTCGATTGTCCAGATACAGTCTATAGATTGAAGATGTGACTCAATCTGAAATTTGGGATTTGTAGCCCATTCCAAACAGAGCACTCAGGCTGACATTCCTTGGATAACAAATACCATCAGAGAATATTCCTTGTTTATTAATATTAGAAACGGGGGGGGGCATCATTCTAGGACCTCGAGAGGGTAAGGCTAGCCTAGTGAACATTTTCCAAAGTCATGAATTATTTCAGCAAGATTCAGTATCATATTAGGAAATGCCTTGTTCCCGGTCAGTGGAGGGTTGTCTACCTAAGTGCCCAGATTTTGAAGAAGAGTCATCTGCCCCATAGAATAACGTCACATAGCTCTTCAGAAGAACTTCAAGAAAATCTTAGTAAATTGAATAAGCACTCTTGTTGAAGGAACAATTTCACAAATGGACCGGACTTTCTAATGAACCATTTGAACAAGCCCTCTCTTTGACATCAGATTTCCTTCCCGACATAAAACTGTAAAAAAATAATCTGAATTATTACTTCTGTAACAGTGCCATTTTGCTCAAAATATTTTATTCAGGGATTCATATATAATTACCCACCTAATAAAAGGAGCTATTAGGTTGTAAAGATCCTATCCCTTCCATGCTCTTTTAAAATTATGACCTACTCAAGCTTGAAATCAAAGACAGAGCTGAAAGGAATAATTCAGCTGAAACTCTCTTATTGGGTTTTCAAGTCGCCTAACTGATAAATATGCAAACTAGCTCCCTTTTGGCAATTCAGCTGCATAAACAGGGATTAACTCCAAATGCAGCTGGAAATTCAGAAACTAAAAGGGTGCACACAGAATGTTCTTAATTTCACCTAGTTCCAAGCCGTAGATAAACATGGCATTAGAAGTCTAAAATTCTGGTTCACAATGAAGATGCAGCTCTCAAAAGCATCCAT
>RCUC01125681.1:0-33106 GCA_003697995.1 Taxidea taxus jeffersonii | reverse complement strand
TTTCTCCAAAGAGTCCTGGCTCCTTTTAGTGGAGAATGGGAATTAGAAGGTGGGATTTGGGGACTCGGTGCCCTCTTCTATTGATATGCTGCCGTTTCCAAGCCCTGTCAGTGAACAGGGTTAGGGAATATGGACATGGGTGCAGATGTGCACCTGCAGACATTCACATCTGTATTTTCCACATTATCCATAAATGGTGAAAAACGTGTTCACGCATTTATACCTCCATTTCCAGCCTGACACCTCTGGGTTTATTTCCCCTTCCCATATTTGTAAATTCTCTGACAGCAGGAAACATGGCTCCTGGTATCCTTGAGATATTTGCTCATTCGGTCAGTCTCCCTGTGAATCGCCAGCCTCCAATCTCTGCCCTCACCCTCCCCCGTGCCTCAGCCTTGCTCCCATGGCTCAGGCTCCAGGTGGGAGTCTGGGTGTGGTTAGGAAGTTGGTTCTCCTCCAACTCTGCCCAGAAGGAGATGGGAACCATATGTCAAGGAGTGAGAGTCACCCTGCCAGAAGGTGCAGGTGCTCTACCAAAAGAAGGGATCCCTTTTGTGATGCCATAAATTCACCCCGTTGAACTCTGCTTACTTTCACTGTCAGAAGAAAAGCGCTAAAATGTTTGAAATGGGGGTCTTAAGTGCAGTGGAAATGGAAATTCCTGAAAGGGGATATAAAGGAAAGACATGAGAGGATGTCAGGAAGAAAAGAAAGGGAGTAGCAAAGAAAGGCTTAGAAAGGGAGACAGGTAGGAAAACACAGGTATGATCATTGGAGTCCAGGAGAGAAAAGAAGATAATAGAAACCATTGCCTGGCATGGCCCTCCCAAAGCCCATTCTTTATCCGAATGACCTCTTTGTTGCTTGTGCCCCTGTTGCCAGCCCTGCTCTTTTAATTTCATCCCCTGCTTTAAATCCTGCACCAGGGGCACCTGGGTGGCTCAGTGGATTAAAGCCGCTGCCTTCGGCTCGGGTCATGATCCCAGGGTTGTGGGATCGAGCCCCGCATCGGGCTCTCCGCTCTGCGGACAGCCTGCTTCCTCCTTTCTCTCTCTGCCTCTCTACCTACTTGTGATCTCTGTCTATCAAATAAATAAAACGAATAAAATCTTTAAAAAAAAAAAATCCTGCACCAGCCTGCCATGCTGAATGCCTTGCTCCCCAAGACATCATTTCCCCCTCCAGCCACACCCCATCTTGATCTTTAAAATCTCAGAAAACTTCTATACCTTGCACCTCTGTCCCTTCTTTTTTTTCTTAATATTTTATTTATTTATTTGACAGACAGAAATCACAAGTAGGCAGAGAGGCAGGCAGAGAGAAGGAGGCAGGCTCCCCGCTGAGCAGAGAGCCCGATGTGGGGCTCGATCCCAGGACTCTGGGATCATGACCTGAGCCAAAGGCAGAGGCTTTAACCCACTGAGCCACCCAGGTGCCCCACCTTTGCCCCTTCTTGTCTGACTTCTAGAATATCCTCCTCCACGTGGATAACTCTATTTATCCTTTAAGATTCAACCCAGTATCTAATCTTCCTGAGACTAATTAGGCAATAAAGAACTACTTTCTTTTTCACTTTTTCTAAATTATGAAAGAAGCTTACAAAACTGCATAAAACACAAACGTACAGTTCAAAGTTTCATTGCAAATTGGGTCCCTGTGACTTCCACCCAAGTTGAGAAATAAAACACGATCCCCCTCCTGGATACCCTCTCCCCAGTGCCTCTTCACAGTCATGAACCCCTCCTTCCACTCAGCAAGTAACACTACACACACTACAGAGGATTCCCCGCCTTGCTTTTCTTCAGGTTTCTGCCAAATAGGCATCTCTAAAACCCACAGTTGGGTTTTGCCTATATTTGAACCTCATGTAAATGGCATCGTGCATTAACTGTTTTGTTGTGTCTTGCTTCTTTCACTCAATATTATATCTTTCCGATTTCATGGTGTGTTTTTGCACAGCTGTAATACATCTGTATGGTATGTATTCCATTGCATGAATATACCAAAGTGTGTCCATTTTATTTCTGATAGACATGGGAGCTCTTTCCAATTCTTGGCTAGTGTCAGCTCTCTATGGTGGAAATGCTCGCACCTGTCACTTGGTGCACTTGTGCATGGATTTCTGCAGGATCTATGCTCAGGAGTGAAATTGCTAGATCATAGGTATGCCTAGCTTCGGTTTTACAAGATAATGCCAAAATATTTTCAAAGTGGTAATCACAGATCCTAGGATCAGATGAAATAACTGTCTTTCTTACAAAGAATACCTCTAAAATTTCAAAAAATAAATAAAAATAAACAAACAAACAAAGCCACCATGAAAGCCAGTAGTAAGAGCCCAGAGGATCAGAGGCTGAGTATTGGGAAAGATAAAAAATCAGGGTGAGGAGCCACAGCTGAGGGGGTCCAGTCTTCACAGGCAGGGTGGGTGCTGGGAAAGGGTATGACTAATACAAATGGCTTCTCACTGTGAACGCTGAAAAAGAGCATCCCTTCTTTCTACTGAAAAGGAACTGGGCTTTGCCAACAAAGCTGGATGCCTTGGATGTTGTTTTAGTGGCTTCCACAGACAACCGCTGCCACTGGAGGACTCACTAGGCTGCTCCTGGGTGGCACCTGCATCGCCCCCATCTACCCAGTCCCACTGGCTCCCCCTCTCTCAGGCCCAGTAGCAGCCTCCACTCCTGGCCTGACCTCAGGGAGCATGGGTCTCTCACAGGCTCGGCCCCTCAAGCCCAAGGAATCCCTGCAAGTTGCCTGATGTTGCCACCACCTGGGAGGGATGTAGAAATTCTTCCTACCCTCCACTCCTCATTCACTGACAGAACTTGAGAGGGTGGGGCAGATAGTTGGTATGTCTGGACATTATTCTGATGCTGAAGCTGAAGGCGTACCCGTAAGTCCTCCTCCTGGCTGTATGGAGAAGTTGGAGCCATGTCTTCATCTTCTTTGGGTCCTTCCTTTTCCCAGCCCCACTCCTGAGCCTAGGAGAGTCCGTCACACACAGAGTACCCAGCCGGCCACTTACCCAAACAGCAACTCTATAGCCCCTGGGGAGAGAGGAGGTAATCCCTCTTAGAACTCGGTACTGGTCTTAAGACTCTCTACCGCCACCTGCCAGAAAATCGTCAGAACAACCAGACAGATCTGCAGTGACCGCAGGAATGCACAACCCCAGAGTTGTTCTCACCGTAACCCGCACTCTGTCTGTCTGATGGATAGGTAAAAATCCAGTGGCTCTACTTAAATCTCCTGTTTGCCAATAATTCCAGACTCTTAAAATGGGAGCTACCAAGAGGTGCTAACACGGAACCATTGTCTACAAGAACACTAATTACTCCCTTCAGGCGAGAGACCCATAAATAGTTCGGATCAGCCAGAGACTGCCGGCAAAAGGGGCTTGAATGATGTCATGAAACAGCCAGTGACAGATGTGAATTTTGCCATAGCTTAAGGATTTTTTTCCATGTGGAACTTGAGGGGCTGACAGTTTGAAGACTAGAGCACACAGAAATCAACGTGTATCCTTCCAGTTGTCCATGGTGAGGGTCTGGGAGAAAGGGACTGAGGGCGGGTTGACCATGACCCTGAGCCCGTGATAAGGGCCACCGCACAGGGTCATGCAGGGTGTGTTTGGCTGGGGAGGGTGAATGGGGGGCACGCCAAAGCTATGCACTGAAAGGATTGCTCAGTCCATGAAAGCCACCTTTCTCTCATTTGACTGCCCACAGGAGATGTCTTTTTCTAATTCTCACAGGGCTAAGTGCTGTGCAAGACATTCACTCTTGCCACAAAGCCACGCCTCAATTCAGCAGTTCTCTGTAACTAGCATTCTGGTGCTATCCTCATGGCTCATCTGACCATGACTTCTTTCCTTCCATGTTAAATTATTTATAACCCTATGGGTCAATGACATTTCTGTTTTCTAAGCTCAGCACAGTGACTTTTGAGCTGGGTGTTCTCTCTTTGTTCCTCCAATTTGCTCAGCATCAAGCAGGATCCTTGGCCTCTGGCTTCTTTTGTGTTTGGCCAATGCCAAGTCCCTGCAGAGAGCGGCTGTCCCGGAGGGAAGATCCGGTGAAACTTACCGGCCTGGCTTCCTCCGAGTGGGCCACGGGTTGGCATGGTCCCTGTCATGGGTTGAATGGTGTCTCCTCCCTCCCCCCATAATTCATATGTTGAATAATATGTCCCGGTACCTCAGCATGTGTCTGTATTTGGAGACAGGGCTTTTAAAGAGGTAATTAAGTTAAAATGAGGTCATGGGGTGGGCCCTAATCCAGTGTGACTGTGTTGTCATAAGAAGAAATTTGAACGCAGACCCACGCATAAAGCAAAAGCTATGCAAAGATGCAAGAAGAAGATGGTCATTTACAGGCCAAAGAGAGCAGCTTCAGAAGAAACCAACCCTGCCAGCACCTTGAGCTTGCTTGGACTTTCAGCCTCTAGAACTGTGAGAAAATAAATTTCTGTTTTAACAGCCAGGCAGTCCCGGTACTTTGTTAGGGCATTCTGAGCAAACTTACTACAGTCCCTCTACCAAAATCGCAGGGGCAGACCACACTCCCGCTCCTAGAAACACAGTTATCTCCCTAGGCTTGGGTCACTGCTCTGTCTCCAAGACCCCAAGTTTAAGAGAAGGAAGGAAGGTCTCCCTGCTCTTGCTGCCCCGCTGATTTTCCTTTGCTACCCACCTTCATTAAACTCTCTTCTGTTACCTCATCAGGATGCCCCAGGAGTTACTCACAGGAGCCTTGACCCATCCACTTGTCTCCCTCACAGTTTGCCTCGGTTGTTCCTTCTATGTAATCACTACCTCGCTGAAGCACACCAGAGCAGTTCACAGGGTCTCTGGGTGAGGGTGAGATGGGCCCTCTGCCACTGTACTTTGTTAAAAAAAAAAAAAAAATTCGAAATCTATGGTGACAAGAAACTGTTGGAAGATGCAACCCCGTGGTGAGCCTCGCCAAAAAGAAAGACACCGAATCTGTGCAGCCAAGGTAAAGCTAACGTTACACCTGTAGGAAGAAAGCAGCTGCTTTGAGAAGTCCATGCTATGGAGAGACTACTTAGCAAATGGACATTGATAATTGTTTCCGCCACTAAGTTTGTTTCTGAAAACAGCACTTCCTCTGTGAGAAAATTCTGGTATGTACACATATTTAATACCGGGAAGTGGGATTTTTCTAAATTATTTAAAAATCTTTCAAATGGATAATTTCAGAGGGCTTCAACCATATCTATCTCTCTAACTTATCATATATCTATCTGTAAAAATGTGCATCAACTAGGCTCCCTTGCCTTCTGACTTTCTCTGGGTTTGGTTAATAAGAAGCACTTTGGATTAGAGTATAAAAGCAGTTGATCGATGCTAAGGAAGATGGAAATTTATTGGTAAACTTTCAACAGAACCTTTGCATTAGCTGGTGTATGGGGCCAAAAACCTGAGTCACTGACGAAGAAGTAATTACCGATGACCGTGTGTTCCTCGCATTATCTTTGGCACGTTGTCTTAGCCATGAAAGTCACTAAAACCCGCTTTAGTTGAAATACACTGTGCTTAGACTCAGATTTCTGAATCCTTATCACCAAGCTTTTCAAGTGACGCATATTCAGCTCAGTCACATGTAAATATGAAATGAGCAGATGACATGAAGAGTGTAGTAAATGCAAAAAGTTTGTTTGTTTGTTTGTTTGTTTGTTTAATACCGGGGAGAAAACACAGAACTTAATATTGTTTCATCTTTTAAAATTTTCTCTTTGTGTTTTTAACTAACGTATTACTTCAATATTACATGTATATTCATGAAAAAATAACAAGTCTTGGGAGTATCTGCTTAAAATCTTTTACTGATTCTGGTGAACCATCCAGAAATCTTGGAGACCACTTAGCATGAAAGCATAAGGGGCTGGAAAAAAACAAAAACAAAAACAAAACAAAACAAAACAAAACAAAAAATACACCACTGGACCCAGAATCTTAGAACTCCAGATTCACAATTCTGTTTTGTTGGAACCATTTTCAACAAAACGAAGGGGGTAAATAAGAAAGAATGTGTGACGGAAGGACAGCCAGCGCCTACAGCTTTCCACGTGAACTAGGACAGTCCGTTCATTTGGTTGAGCCACTACCTCTCAGAGAGTTTTGGAAATCTTTGGAATGTAGTGGGAGGCCCAAGGGACCACCCGATAGTAAAAACCTAAAGGAAAGCCTTCCAAAAACAACAGGCAAGATGAAGGGTCAGCCCCTCCCCTGCTCTACCTCTTGGCCAGGGCTGAATCTAAATCCACTTCTCAGCACTGAAAGATGCCCCCAAACAGTTTCATCTCCCTACAGAAGGTTCTAGGGAAATTATCTGAATGCTTGAAAAATCCAGCCTTCTTTGCAATGATCTAAACGGAGTTGTTGGGTGATGTTAACAAGACATCCTTTCTGCTATCCATATTCAGAGTTATATCTGTGTGAAATAAGTTTTGGGTATTTGTTGTTTTGTTCTTAGTGTCCATTAAATGGTAGCGTGAGCAGCTATTAATGGGATTTGTAATCTAGGTAAGGTGAGCCTAGCTCTGAGTTTTGTTAAACTCCATTATTCAGCCTCCTTAGTTTACAGGAGACCTTCTAAATCTCAAGAACCTCCAGCTGAAAGGAATCACAAACTCCTTGGCCCAAGCCACACACTGTGGGGCCAACACTGGTGGACATCACTGTTGTACTCCATACTGGGACCTCGATTCTGGGGTTTCCTTCTTTCCACCCCTGCAAAGAATAAGACGGCCGCATGATTCCAAGTCCTTTTTCCATGATGACCTTCCAAATGGATACCAGGGGCATCCAAACCCCCTCCGACTGGGAGGCACTTGCCATTTGTTCACGTAGTACATTCCAGCAAAACCCAGCTTTTCACTGTAAGCACACACTGTGATCCGTTTGGCTTTTTGAAAAATGAAGGTGAGGCCTTGATTTACGGAGGATTTACACTCTCCGGTGTAATGCCAGCAGGTGACTGGGCCTTGTGGCAGGCTTGTCTGTCATGTTCTGTCGCCAGGGCAATTCCCATCTTGGCTGGAGAGCTGAGAGTGGAATTTTAAGTATGAATTTCCTTGTGTTTAATAGGCTAAAGTCAAAAGTCCACATTCTGCTTCAGATATGCATGAACAACTTGCACTGAAGTTACTCATGTATATCTGAGTTTAAACACTCCAACACTCAGTTGCTACAAAATAACATTCCTCTTAAAAAAAAAAAAACTTTGTAATGTGCTTGTGGGAGGGTGAAACGGCATGTGTCAATTAACCAAAAATTCACTGAGTTTGAGGAAAGGTTCAACTTTTAAAGGAACAAAGCCATTTGGACAGCCCGGCTCACTTCCACCTTTATACGTACCCCATGGATGGAGCCTCTCCAGGCTTATGCTGGCGGCTCACTTGCCTAGACCCTTCTGGCTTTTAGGGGCAGCTGTGGAAGAGTGCAGCGCACCGGCCTGGATTCAAGAAGCAAGGTCACGTCCTAGCTCTGATAATAGTTGTACAGACTTGGGCAGTCACTTAATCTCGACCTTGTAAGGTTATTGTGTGAATTCAGTAGATAGTGGGTGTTAAATTTGTTTTTTGGTTCAAAAGTATTTTGCCTGTTTTATGGAGCCAGTGGGGAGAAATGGAGAGTCAAACAATGGTAGAGCAAAGATGTGTTGGTATAATTACCATGGAAGGCATCCGTAGTGCACATTGCATTATTTAGATGCAATATTTAAATGAGTACATAAAATTGTCTTCTTTGATCCAATAATTCCACATACGAGAATTTGTCCTAGGAAATACAAAAAATAATACTATTAATGATGATGATGAAGGGCAACCTCTTTGTATAAAGATCTTTATAGCATTTCCTGCCATAGAAAACACATGGAAGCAACATAAATTTTAAGCAAATGAAGGAATGTTTAAGCACACCATTACGGGCTTAGATGATGCTTAGATTAAGTTCTTACTATGTTAAATGAATTAAACAATGGATTCAAAGTACACATTCTGTATGATTACATCCTTGTCAGAAAAAAACATAAGATTAAAAAGAGCCAGAAGGAAAAAGAGCAAAATCATCAACAGTAATGGGTAGAAGGAAGCCATAAGTTGCTTTGGACAGGATTATATGAACTTTCGACCCTCTTTGCATTCCTAATGCCTTATACATAGATGACACTCAGGACATATTAAGTGTATTTTTTTAAGTGCTCTACCTTAGCTCCTAATTAACTAATTAACACTCTGCTCAACTAACTTTCCAATTAATCAAAGCCTTACCTTAATTAGCCCCGTGAAATAGTCTTGAAATATTTTTCCCAGTGGTTTCTTCTTCTTTTTCCATTCAGCTATCTGTAAGATCATAGACACTCAGGAACTAGTACATTTGGCACTTGGTCAAATAACGAGAGCTTGGATTTAGCCACTGAAGTATCACAAGGCGCAACATCAAAGGAATTTTCCGAAGTTGCTCCCCACATACAGCCCAGCCCATGTCATTTGATTCTCAAGAATGCTGAGCCCAGCAGCAGAGCAGCCGGGGATGAATGCCCACGGCAGGGAGGCCAAAGTATGCATTTTCATCAACGGGAGAATGGGTACAAGCCAAACGAGGAACGGATGGCATGCTTTCATGGTAGATGGCAGTTTTCAGAGAAAACACACTGACATGTGTCATAGTGAATTATACATAAGGAGGGGGAAACAATCATTAAAACCTCCTTAATTTACAGAAATAGAATAAAGCATCCAAAAGAGGCAACTGTGTCTCCTCACAGATGAGTTTACTCAACGAGCAGACTAAATTAAAAGCTCCTTGAAGTTTCCTTGGGATCATAAACATTCGAAATGAAGGTGGTTTGTAAATCTTTTAATAATCCACCATACACAAGACATACATCCTTTACAGACAAGGAGAGAGCTCAGAGACTTCAGGAATCTTTCTGAGATCAAATAGGCAGTAAATGGTAGAGTCGGGGTTCAGACCCCAGTCTCGCGGCTCTCTGTCGATCTTGTTTCCATGTCACTCAAATGCCACATGGCTTGAAAGCCGCCAGACCTCCTCCACCCACACTGCACAGTGCGGCACAACGCAAAGTACTTTGGAGACAGACTGAGGTATAAATCCTAACCCTGTCACTTACTAGCCTGTGACCTTGGACAAGCCCGCGAATCTCGAAAGCAAGGCCATCAACCCATCCCACGGTGCGGGGGTAAGAATGAAGTGAGATAATGCATCTCCAGTGCTGAGCGGGGGGCCTGGCCCCTCACGGCCACTCTGTGAGCAGCACCTCGAAATACAATCATATGAGCTCCTTGAAGGCTGACCCACAGCCCCGAAATTTTGGCCTCAGCCTCCGAGGAAGAGTGCGGTCCAAACACTCCACCCTTCTTCTCAAAAGCGGTATGGGTGTCGCTTCTCAGCTGTGCCCAACAGGAACAAATCCAATCCAATCTGGACAGTTTAGTGTTTGGCACCATCTTTAATACTAATCTCATCAGTTTTTATTTTCATTTTCTAGTTTATCCAAACAAGCCATTTTTAGAGGCTCGTGACTTTAAACCAGAGCTGCCAATAAGATAGACTTATCTTGAAAGCACCAGGATTCTTCTGAAGGAATGTAAATATAAACAACACACATGTTACAGGAAAATCTGAGGGGAGTTTGCTCATTGGTTTGGATGCCAGCTCAGCTCCGAACTTGCCCGGTACTATTTTGGAGTATTAAGATCTATATGTGCTTCGTGTCCCAGCCACCCTGCCATCCATTAGGTTTGAATGTCCTTTAGGGAATGAACTTGATCCCCGCCAGCCCCCCTCCCAACCCCGCCTTACTTTTGGTCTCTCTCCAGAGCAGCGAACACGCTGGCATAGTTCTGCCATTTGTCAGCCAGAAGTCTGGTTACACATTTGCTCGTCAATCTAAACCTAACCTATTCTCATACGAGCACTTGGGGTTTCATGTAAATCAACCAGACATTCTGTCATTCACCAACAATATCTCTCCATAGTAGACTACACCAATGTGCCTCCATGAAATATTTCACTATGTTTGTGGAAGAAATATTCAAATGAACGTGCTTTTTCAGGAATGGTGACACCAGAATGTTCTAAATCTGTTCATTACCACAACAAGGACAAATGGTATTTCTGCCAAAGACTTGATAACGGGTGCAGTAATGCATCTCAGCACTTTCTGAAATTAAAGGTCTGCCCTGAGAGGTAAGTAGTATAATGCATGACTAACAACGCAAACCCAAACTTGGGAGCTAAGTTTTCCTTGTCCGTGTAATCGATCGTTTCCGACAGATGCTGCCTTAGGAAGTTCCTAATGTTACTTCTAAGTCTCTTGACATTAACGTCCAGGTGAGGCTGAGCCCCCGGTTTGTAAAAGGGTGGTTCCTTATTAATTGAGCATGCTTTCTTGTGATTTTTCTTACATTTGAATTCACACACACTTTTCACAGCTGTACGTCAAATATCTGCTATGGTTTAAGGGCAATATTTCATGGAATTATTAATTCATCATTAAGGAAAATATTTTAACATTCAGTTGAATAGTGTCTTAAGCAGCTTTTTAAGGTACATGTTTCTGGTTATAGTGATTAATTTGTTAATTCTCTTGAAAAATAGGCAGTTTGACTCTGGCCTTCACTAGGTCTTTTGGCATTTTCAAGGGGTCACAAAGGAACTACAGAACTGGGAATTTAAACAAGAAGATTATCAGTTCTCATCAAAACGTGCATGACATTAGGCCAGTTAACTTTGGTGTTACTAGATGATAAAATGATGTTTTAATGTAGACCTATTTTATGAGAACTATGGAAAAAACGAAGAGGGGAGGGCTGCCAGTCTAGGATACTTGAGCTCATTTTATTCCTATAAGTATCTGAAAATGCCTGGTATCATTACTATTCACTTTGAGCACTGGAAGTATGACTACCAGTGTTATAAAAAAAAAATCCAATATCTGTGAAACGTTATTCATCCAAGGAATGCGTCTTCTAAAATTAAAGACTCACAGAGTTCTATCATATTGGCTGTCACCATGCCTAAAATGGACAGAATACAGATTCTGATCAGAAAGTATGGTTTTCCTTTACTGTTTTGGATTCTGAATAGGCTCAGCAGATCAGAGTTAAAGTTTTTTAGCACTGGGTTTCAAACATAAAGTCCCTTGGTCACAATATAAAGATTAGTGTGTACCTAAGTAAAATTCTGTTCCTTGGGGAAATGCAGAAATGCCCTCCTCCTCAGTCTCTTCGTTCCTGTACATTCTGAGATGGCCTTTTCCTCTATCTGACTTACGCCCTCTAGTGTTTTCTGGATGAAGAACAGGAACTAAAGCTCCATTTATACACAAACAAAAAACGTTATTGCAATTTCTCAATATTTTCCCCAGTTATCAAACACAAAAGCACACTTACCACCAAATGTTTTGACGTGAACATTGAGTGACTGCAAGGATTTTTTTTTTTAGATTTTTTTTAGATTTTTAGACAGAGAAAGACATATAGAGACAGAGGGGGAAGCAGGCTCTCCGCTGAGCAGAGAGCCCGATGCAGGGCTCGACCCCAGGATCCTGGGATCCTGACCGGAGCTGAAGGCAGAGGCTTAACCCACTGAGCTACCCAGACACCCCAGGATTTTTTTTATCAGAGAGTCTCAAACTTAAATTCCTGTATTCCAACGTCCACTCCCCAAAGTAGGCATTGACTTCTAATCTGTTAGGGTTACATTCCTTCTCTGCCTTTGAACTCTTATATTCTAATTCACTTTCATCATGATAAACAGAAGGGGGAAAGATTCTCTAAAGAACTAAGGCATGCAAGCAGGCCTTTCTTTGACATACGTTCCAAGAATAGAATGTTGACGCTTTGGTTCTTCTAAGTTACCCAAGAGGTTCAAGGAGTTTTGTCTCAAGAGAAAAGTGATTAATTTTTTTAAATAGCCTTATGGAAACACTGCATATTTTCTGCCATAGAAGCCCTTAATCAAACCAGGAAGAGTAGCTTCTTGGGAAATGTACTGTTTATGGGCACTTTTTCTTTACAGAGAAGAAAATATACTTCCAAAGCTGTCAGCTGCCGTTGCTGCTACTTTGGAAACCAGCCACAGCTGATGTGAGAGCTAACTATAGGCCAAGGTCATCTGGGGATCTCCCCAGCCTGCTTGCAGAGATGGCACCCATGCCTCATTGGAGCGCATGGGTTTGCCAGTCCAGCCCAGGGAGCTATTTTCAGTTGGAGTTCCCACAAGAAGGCCCTTGATCGTCCTTCATGCAGCTGGCAGTCACTTTTATACTTAACCATTCTCAACCATCATCTGCTTGATATACCGGCCTCTTCTCCCCTTTATACCATCCTGCCTGTTTCCAGAACCCCCTAGCGGGGGTTCCTAGGTATGACCAATGATAATATTAAAAGTGACCTTTACTGATCTTTGTTGAACCGCACAAAGCTTGCTGATGCATATGACTCTACTTGGTCAGATCACTTCAGCCAAGTGCCAGAGCAGGAAGCCCCCAGGTTTACTGAGCTTCCTCCTTTACCACCCTCATCCGCCCGCCAGCCTCTAATCCCTGCTCTCTTCTTCCAAGTCCACTGTCACTACATTTCATCCACTTTTGCCTAGATTGCTGACATAACTTTCCAAATAATCTCCTGCCTCCAGCTCACCAACATTCCACCACTGGTTAGATTTCAAAATTACAAATCAGGATGCATAACTCTTTTTTTTTAATACAAGATTTTGTTTATTTATTCGAGAGAGAGCACACTAGAGAGAGAGAATGCAAGTGAGAATGTGCAAGCACAAGCAGGAGGGGGGGCACAGGGAAAGGGAGAAGCAGACTCCAGCCGAGTGGGAAGCCTGATGATGTGGAACTCGAACTCAGGACCCTGGGATGGTGACCTGAGCCTCAGGCAGACGATTAACCGACTGAGCCTCCCAGGCGCCCCTGGAATGCATAACTCTTCTGTTTAAAACCGTTTCTTGGGGGGCACCTGGGTGGCTCAGTGGGTTAAGCCTCTGCCTTCGGCTCAGGTCATGGTCTCGGGGTCCTGGGATCAAGCCCCACATCGGGCTCTCTGCTCAGCAGGGAGCCTGCTTCCCCCTCTCTCTGCCTGTCTCTCTGCCTACTTGTGATCTCTGTCTGTCAAATAAATAAAATCTTAAAAAAAAAAAAGTTTCTTGGTTCCCCATCACCTACCAGATAAATCTGATACTCTCTAGATTAGTATGCTGCCTACTTTCCTAGGCTCATCTCTTATCATTCCCTTCATGCCCTCTTTCCATCACTCCATCACATAAATACCTCCCCTCCCTCAAACCCATCATGTTCTCCCATGTCTTCAGATCTGTCTAGGGATCTTATCTCCATAGTGATCTTCTATATTTATTCCATCAAGATTCATTTTGAGCATTATCTTTTTGATGGAGCTTTCCCTGACACTCTTCCAAAGCTCCCCACTGAGCTCACACACACGTGTGTGCACTTGTCCCTCCACCTATGATGCTCTATAGGCCACTGTCCACTCTTAGTTCTTGTATCACCACACACACACACACAGATGCACAGATTTTGGACTCTGCCCTACACGACTCTGAGGCTCTTTATGTAAGAATCTTATATTACTGATTTTTTTGTGTGTTTCCAACATCTACAGCCATAATTAAATTAAAGCAGTATATACATTTTGTTGTATTAATAAAAATATAATCTCACAAACAAATCATCCAATCACACCCAGAAAAGGGTATTTTGATTTAAGTCCTGTCTTTACCTATGCCCTTTGTTAAACAGAACTTGATTTAGCAGGTTTCCAGCTGAGTTGTGGTCTAAGGACCCATATCTCTGCTTCAGGAAAGTGCCAAGAGATGAACTACAAGAATATTAGGGACCAGGGAATTAGGTCAGAGGAAAAGAGTCAGGAACAAGGATGTGCTAGAGCTGGGCTGTGCTGTCCAATGAACACAGTCCAACTCTGGAAGACTTTGGAACCAAAGGAGCTATTAAAATTGAGACAGACACCATATATGGCTCATACATATTGTATGCCTCTAGGCTTTCTCTTCTCTTACTTACATCCCTTTATCCTCTGTTCATCCATGCAAATTCTCAGCTTAGATAAAGGCTTAACCTGGTAACTTTGACTACAAGATCAATTACCAGCATGGTTCTTACTTTTGCCTTTCTAGGTTAGTTGTCCCCCACCCCACCCCCATAGAGTTTTTCCCAAGACAAATACTTCTTCAAGACACCAAGGTTGAACTAATCTCTGCCTACCTTAGGTGACATTTGGGAGTCACAGTTTATGACCCACAGTCTTCTCTGTACCCGCTTGTCACACCAAGTATCAACCCTTCTTAAGCTCTGCTCAAAACTCAAGCAGATGTTGATCCTCACTAACTGAAAACTTGACTCTTAAAGAAGTATTTTGACCATGAAACTCTTCTGGCTCCATATCTAAACTTCTCTTACTCTTCGTCTTTCAGACTTTCCATTTTTTCATTATCTTATTATTTTAAAATAAAATTACTAAGCTTTTCTTTACGTGCCAGATCTGAGGCATGGGCAGTAAACGAGATGAGCACAGCCCTTCTCTCAAGAGCTTGCGGTCCAACGATCTCTCTGTTGTCCCTTGAATCTGACCTATATGTAGGAATCTGTCTATGTGCACTGACTATGCTCACACCTGCCATACCTTGGGACCTGCGTGAATTCTTATAATTCATCAAGATTTCAAGTCTTCCCACCAATGCCTGGTGTTGTCTCCCTCTTACAACAGGGTATGTTAAGAACTGGCTAAAGCTCCATATCTAAGGATGCTCTTCCAGTGATGATCTTAAGGAAGCCTCTAGTAGAATCTCCAAGGGCTCTGTCATACCTACAATGTGTATCAATTGTGGATTTTGATACACAAAGAAAGGGCATGCTTACTCCTTGTGTGAATAGCATGGGTGGGTAAGAAAGATATCCAACCACGGAATCCAAATGTATTTGCTATCTTTCCCTACATAGCAAACCACACCAAAACCGAGTAGCTTAAACATGTATTTATTATCTTAGAGTTTCTTGAGTTCACAAATGCAGAAGCAGCTTAGCTGGGTGTTCCTGGCTCAGGGTTTTTCATGTAGCTTCAGTCAGGATGTCGGTCAGGACTGTAGTCATCCAAAGCCTTGATTGGGGTAGAGGATCTGCTTTGAATCGGGCTCACTCATGTGGCTGTCGGCGGGAGACTTTGATTCCTCACCATGTAAGCCTGTCAATAGGCTGCATGGGCATCCTCAAGACATGGCAGGAACATCCCTCAGAAAGAGCAAGCCAAGAGAAGAAGGAAGTCACATTTCCCTTAGGACTTAATCTTTAAAGTCACCTACCTTCACTTCCACTTTATTCTATTTATTAGAAAGAAGTCACTAGGTCCACCTGTACTCAAGGAGGGGAATTAGGCTTTCCTTAAAGGAAGGAGTATTCAAAAATTTTGTGAATATATTTTAAAAATATGGACGCTGCTAAAGAATCTTGAAGATTGGAGCTGTGGGCTACTTCTAATCCTAGAGTGTGAAAGACACAATTTCCCAGCAGTCTGATGACAATTCTTATGAGTTTTAGTCAACAGAAGATTATAGGCCTGCTCCAAAACTCAACGTGATCCTAGGCCATATGAAAAACCAGGTGCCATCTGGGGTGAGGAAGTGAGTCATGCCTACTCTACTGTGTTGGGGTCAGATCAGAGCAGAGAGAGATACTCACTTTGGGACACCACGTGGAGGCACACACTGGGGCCCATGTGGAAGAAAGAGAATAGGGTGGCCAAGAAATCTAGAATCATGTCTTATAAAAGGTTGTTGAAGGAACAAGAGAAGTTTAAGTCAGAGAATCCTTAGGTACATTATGCTCAATAATGTGAAGAATTTTCATGTACAGAGATAAGCTTGTTCCAATTGCCTTGTGCTGCAGCCAGAACCAGTGGGCTGAAGTCACGGGAAAGACACTTTGGATCAATGTAAAGAGGGCATTTTTAAAGTCAAAACTGACCTAAGATGGAAGCAGCTACCTTCAAGGGAGACTGGTATTGTCAGAGGCATTGAAACAGTCGGAGGGCTGACTTGGCACGTAGGAGGAGGGAACTAGTGCGGTGTCCTTGCATGAAGATTCTGTGATCTCACAGGCACTTTCCTCATGTCACTGTGGAGTTATCATTACCTCAGCATGAAGTAAATTGATAGCAGTACTCAGACTCTGTTCTTTAACTGGATTGGAGAGCAAGACATGTTTTTGGTTTTTCATACAAGGATCACTAACTAGTTCACATTTCTTTGACTTGGAAATTTGGGCTGGCTTCAGCTGGTTGGTTCTTCTGCCAGTCTCATCGAGGTCAGATGGTTGAAGATGAGCCTCACTCAGGTGACTGGTGGATAACAAGTTGTCACTGGGGCTTTGAGCTTCTTTTTATGGTGCTCTCATGGATCTAGGGAAGCAGGAGCTGATAAGCCACAATATGCCAATGATTTCAAGTCTCTACTTATATTATGTTTGCTAATATTCAATGATCAAAACAAGTTACATAGTCAAGCCCAGTGTCAAATAGATTTCTTGACGGGAGGAGTGGCAAAGAGGCCAGCACACAAGAAAGGTATTTATGACCATTTTGCAATCGACTACAGAGACCTTTTCAAAATTACCTGAATGAAGCCTAGATATCATTTTGGAGACCCCTCTGCTTTCCTTGAGAATCAAAACTCATCCATTTGTGCATTACTCTGCATAATCCAGACCACAAGAAGGGTGTTCTCTCTGTCATGGTGAGCCCATTGACAATATGGAGTAACCATTGCCCAACAGCCAGGTACTAAGAGCTCAGACCATCCCTATGAGTAGACAAAATGGGGGAACCCCAGCCTTCAGGAGGAGCCTCCCAACCACTTGGGGGAAACAGAAGGACAAAACAAACTTAAAGAAATCTAAGGGACCAAAATGGCAGCATACTCTATGACCTGTGTAGGGAAGAATGGTGTTTTAGAGGAATTTGAAGATGTATTCCGGGACCCCATTTTCACTCAGCAAAAAAGCAATATGGCACTTAGTAAGCAGCAGCTCCCTGGTGATAACCCTCAAGCTCTGCATCTGGACACAGTCCCACCACTTTCATGGAGCATTTCCAATTGTTTCTCAATATTGAACTCTGCTGTTGGTCGCCATTTGAATTGACACTCACCCTACTGTTGTCTTATAGGAGAGTTGAAGAAGATACCTTTGTCTCTATAAAAAAAAAATGTAAAAAACTAGAGATAGACCAACAGGGCTGTGATTTTGTAGTGAAAAGACTATTCCTATGTATTAAATATACAAAGAAAATGTATCTGTGTCCAAAAAAATACCTTAAGGAGCTGTCATGTAACAGCTTCATACCCTCAATCATTCACGTTGCCTACCTGGCCCCTGTAGTCCTCTGAGTTTTCTACTCCTGGTGAACAAATATTCACCATATTTTCCAAGCTAAGTCTTAAACAACTTGTAAGATTTTGCTTCTTGTCACACCCTTGGCTTATTAGTATCAAATGAGATGGGAAGTTTTCAACAAATATCTGATTGACCAAATGATAGCATGGAGTCAAGTTTTGGGGAGAAAATAAAGATGAGGGGAAAGGACCCCCTTCTTCATTTAGATACTGTTTTGGCAAATTCAAATGGCTGATTCACATCTAATCATTGTATTTTAAGCAGGGACAGCTGGAGCTTACTGCGTGCCTCCTGCCCAGTGTTTATTCCCTCTATGAAGGCAGGAAACAGAAGGGCTCTGCATACAGCAGTCACAGACACAGTCAGAGACAAAGCACTGACATGGAACGTCACAAGGAAAGGCTTGTTGACCCAGTGATGGCATTTAGGAACCACACGGAGGCACACGCTAAGGACCCTGGGCAGCAGCCCTCTTCTTTCATCTTTTGGGAGTGGAGGCTGAGGGACAAGGCTCCCTCAGTTTCCTAACAAATGACCTATTTCAGTGAAATAAGAAAGGGAGGGGCGCCCCGCAGTCGGTCCGTCATCGCATGCCAAACTGTGGTATGTTAGCATTTCATGCCACTCATTCAGTCTAGCAGAAACTCGCCCTGGCTTTTTTCCATTCGTTTTAGCGAGATTGCAGTTGTAAATCAGCAAGAGTGTCCTGGAGCCTCCTGCTTCAGGTGGGTTGTCGGGAGCAGTCTAAGAGGAAAGATTCAGAATAATTTAGAATATGAGTCTAGGAGGGAAGGTCAGTTTTGCTACTTAGAACCAGAGAACTGCCAAACTCGGCTATGAAGGGATGCCCTAAATGGAGCCTTGGCATTTGAATTTAAAATATCTAAAAAACATGATAGTTCATACTTGGACTACCATGAGACTTAGTTTGCTCTGACCTCTGAACATCCTCTAAACTGGGGAGGCCCCTTTAATAAAAATCCACTTTGGAGTGGTAAAATCCTTTTTCACTCATAAGAAGAGTTCCATGTGTAGCTCCAAGAGGAACATAGGGTAGGTGTTGTTTATTTCCCACATCCTCCAGCCCCTGGCAACTCCTTTTCTACCCTCAGTTTCCGTGAGTTTGACTTTTTTTGTTTTTTTAAAATTCCACATGTGATGGAACTAGAGGGCATATTCTGATAAGTGAAATAAGTCAATTAGAGAAAGACAATTATCATATGATCTCACTCATATGTGGAATTTAAAAAACAAAACAGAGGATCATAGGGGAAGAGAGGAAAAAATAAAACAAGATGAAGCCAGAGAGGGAGACAAACCATAAGAGAATTTTTCACTATAGGAAACAAACTGAGGGTTGCTGGGGGGCGGGGGGCAGAGGGATGGGGCACTGGGTGCTGGCCATTAAGAAGGGCACGTGACGCAATGAGCACTGGGTGTTATATAAGACTGATGAATCACAGACCTCTATGTCTGAGACTAATAATACATATATGTTAATTACTTGAATTTAAATTAAGAAATAAAATAAAATTCCACATATGAATGATAACCATGTAGTACTTGCCTTTCTCTGTCTGACTTTTCTCCCTTAGCATAATGCCCATCTGTGTTGTCACCAATGGCAGGATTTTCCTCTTCCTCGTGGCTAAATAGTATTCTCTTGTGTGTGTATATATATATGTGATGTGTGTGTACGCCATCTTCTTTATCCATTCATCTTTTGATCGGTGGTTTCCGCATCTCAGCTATTGTGAATAGTGCCACAACGAACATGGGAGTGCAGATATCTCTTCGCTATCCTATTTTTCATTTCCTTTGGATAAGCACCCAGAAGTGGGAGTGAGTGCTGGATCATATGATAGTTCTAATTCTTATTTTTTCTAATCCTACCTCTTAATAACAGTGCCAAGGCCCTTTGGGAAGTACTTTGACCTTTCTGGGCTTTTTTTTCTTTATCTCTGAAGTAAGAGATGGAGTTATTTAGAAGAATAAATGAGAAAGAATTTTGGAAAGTGTTAAGAAGGCCCAGTTAGACACTGGGTGGCCGGTCACTCACCCGGCCTCTATAGAACCAGGGCTATAGCCTACATGCCTCCTGACTCAACATCTAGCCTAGCGCCTTGTTAACTGCACTAATCTATATTTTCCTCTGACACCAGACCCTCTGAACTGAGGACTGGATTGATGTGAGGCACAAATTAAGCAGAGCATGGAAGGTTGGATCTATCCACTTCCTACTGCCCCTGTTCAGTCTACCCTGCAACTCCTCCAGATTTACCTAATCCCCAGTAAGGCCCAGACACAAGCAAGACTCAGTAGGCATTCTTTAATGGAAAGAAACTAGAGCAGGAATCTATTATGGCCCCACTGTTGAGAAGCATGAGTGGGTAGGGCACAAGGGGACTTGGACACAATCCATAGATATGGCAACAATCCGCACATGTAAAATTCACTGTAACTCCCTGCCTAAAACTCTCTGCTTTGGCCCTGGCCCCATACCCTCAGTAGACCTGCCTCTTCTCTGGGCACGATGAATGCTTCCCCCTTAGTAGTGTCACTGTTAAGTTTCACCACAGACACATTTCACCCCGCCATGATTTCTGCTGCACAATATCTCTAAAGTCTTAAAGAGGACCCTCTGTGGACTTAAAGAGGAAGAACACAGACTCTGGGAACAAAAGCCAACCCCCTTTTATAACAGCCTCATTCTTGGCCAGTCCCACGGTACCGTTTTTGATCAGAAGCCACTGGGATGAAAAGAAACAGCTCAAGTAATATTTAACTCTGCTCACACTGTTTGCTTTAATTATTAACATTTGGCAGCTAGAAGAAATAACAGCACTTCATCTAGACACTTAAGAAAGAAAAAGGAACAGCTCACACCCCAGCCTTTATAAAATGTTTGAGCAATCATCTTGGATGGGCACATGCAGTCTTCACACATACCAGAAAACACTGTGAAGTGTGATGACTGATTCATTCACTGTGCAAATATTTATTGAACTGGCACCATTCTAGGTGCTGGCAATACGTCGATGAGCAAAACAGACAACAATCTCTGATCTTCTGGAGGTTATATTCTAGTAGGAGGTGGAGGAGGCAAATATTCAACAACAAACATGATAAATAAGGAAATTATAAGGTGTGCTAGGAGGTAAGAGAGAAAAATATAGCAGGGTAAGAGGGATGGGAAGTGCTGGTAGAGAGAGGGCCCATTTTATATGGGGTGGTCAATGTTGGCCTCATTAACTGGTGACAATTTAGCAAAGTCTTAGAGGAAGAGAAGGAAGCCAAAGGTATCTGGAAAGTGGTGCTAGAGACAGACAGAATAGCCAGTGCAAAGGTCCTATGGTAGGAGCATTGAGTGGAGTGTTGGTAGAATATCAGGGAAACCAGTATGCCTAGAATGGAATGGATGAGGAGGAACATACAGGAAATGAGGTCATAGATGAAATGGTGACCAGAGAGGTAGGACCCTGTAGACTGATGTATAAGCTTTGTTTTCTTTAGAGAAATGGGGCCTTTGGATCCTTTGGGGTAAAGTGATCTGACAGGCTTTAAACAGATCCCATTCTGTATGGTTTCATTATATGTTCAGGCAAGGTCCCGGATGTGGACATTTTGCATGGAAAACAACCGCTCCCATTGTTTTTCCTCCAAGATGTTCAGAGTTGGCCAGCTTCCTGGCTAACACATCAGCATCCTCCACAGAACTGAACTCCTCTGTGGCTCCCTCAGGAGTCCCGGCCCCTCTGGAAGCAAAGCCCCATCATCTTCATCCCAGCCTCACCTGGAGATGGACAGAGAAAAGGAAGACTCTCCTCTTTCCCTGTTTGCGGCTCCCCAGTAATTCAGACCCCACCTAGCAAGAGCCATTAGAGCTAATTAACAACCCTCCTTTCAGTAGGTGTCTCCTCACTATGATTAATTCTCCATCAGAGACAGAAAGCTTCTTCCATTATGGTTCTTTTTAAAAAATTATTATTATTCAAGCTTCTAATATTGGCATGAACTGCGGGTGAATTTCTGAAGTCATGTTACTTAGCTGTCACAACTAGTAATAGAAAAATTCAATTTATAAAGAATTAGGAGAGGCATGCTCTTCGGTTTAGAACAAAGGAGATCAATCCTGACACAATGGCAGCATGACATCCATGGACTTTGAAGATTCCAGCCTTCCTCTTCATTAATTAGAGAGAATCAAGAGTTCTGGTGGTTAATTATTTGCAGAAATCGTGCTCTGCAAAAGCAGATGCCAACTCCCTCCAGCCACCCCCAGCAGCGGCTCCACACGCTAATCAAACCGTGTGTCAGTCCCAGGAGCCCTGGGGGTAGGCAAATACACACTTGGACGACCACTGCCCTCCGCCACCCCTCAGGCTTAGGCAGGGCCGCGGGACTTCCTCATGCAGGGACCCTGGGAGGCCGACACCGCTCTGAATGGACTGCCCTGGATAGGTCGTGCTTTTAAAATCCACATTAAAAAACCCAAGATCAAAGTCAGCTGGAATCTGCTCTTACAAAGTGTGTGTTTCATGGGAGTCAAGGGGTCAAGTGTAGTTGCCAACAGGATCCATCGGTACTCTTGTGTTGCCCCCCACCACTGCTGCTTTGTGCCAAAGTCGAACAATTTTCTTTAAAAAACAAAACAATTTTAGCTTTTCATGTCCTAATTACAAAGGTAATATACATCCTTTGTATCAAATTGAAGCAATGTGGAAGTGTACAAAGTAAAAAGTGAGGGCTCCTTTCTGCGCCTTCCAATCCCACCCTCCTGAGAACCATGATAAGGTTTGAGGCTTTCCTTCCAGACTCTTCCACATGCTTCAGGCTGGAGTCTTTGAATTCTTTTCTTTTTTTTTTTTTTTTAAAGATTTTATTTATTTATTTGACAGACAGAGATCACAAGTAGGCAGAGAGGCAGAGAGAGAGGAGGAAGCAGGCTGTCCGCAGAGCAGAGAGCCCGATATGGGGCTCGATCCCATGACCCTGGGATCATGACCCGAGCCGAAGGCAGCGGCTTTAACCCACTTAGCCACCCAGGCGCCCCTGAATTCTTTTCTGACCCATCAGGAACTGACATCTTTTATTATTACTATTATTAATTATTTTTATTGACATATAATGTTATGTTATATATATATAATAATTATTAGCCCCAGGGGTACAGGTCTGTGAATCGTCAGGCTTACACACTTCACAGCATTCACCATAGCACATACCCTCCCCAATGTCCATCACCCAACCACCCTCTCTCTCCCTCCCTCCCCCCAGCAACCCTCAGTTTGTTATGTGAGATTAAGAGTCTCTTATAGTTTGTCTCCCTCCCGATCCCATCTTGTTTCATTTTTTCCTCTTAATGTGACCTTTTAGCAACCCAGCTGCTTTTTCTGTACCAGTGAGAGCCACCGCTGTCCTGCTTCTGTGTTTCCACAAGATTCCGTGGCAGATTTAACACCAGGGCAACCTCATCTCAGGAGTCTTGCCATTGGCCTTGACCACATGGACTGGCCATAAGAAAGCTCTGGCCACTTCACTGTACGATCTGAATCTTTCTACACCGGACGCAAGAGGTACATCAGGCAACCCTGTCTTGGTGTTAGCCATGCCTTGGCAACTAAAGAAACTGAGCCCAGTCTTTAATTTGACAACGGATATTGTTGGAAAAAGAAAAGATGCACACTAGAAAAGCCATCAGCACTGTTGAAGTAAACAGGTGCCTTTCATCTGCTCATATGCCAAGGGGAGGGAAACAGAATGCAATGCTGCTCTTCCAGAAATAGAAATGTTGCTGAAGTTAGCCCAGGGGCCTCATGTACCATCGGTGAGGCAGCAGACAGAGTCACATCTCTAGCCTGCCTTCCCAGGCATCAGTTTCTGGGGGAACGCATTCAGAGGACTTCAGCTCTAAAGCTGGGCGGGGCTGGGGCCCGGAGGGGTCTGATCGGGATTCAGGAAAAGCTTCGGGCAGCAGAACGAGGTGGCTGCCTGGAAGGCCTTTCCTCAAATACCCAGATCGCCCTGGGTGTTTTGACATTTGCTGGCATTAAGACCCTGGGGCCGTTTCACAGCCCATTTATTTAAGGTATTTGAAACTCTCTGTGGGGCAGGTAAGGTTGTCATATTAGCTTGGCAAGCATCAGGCTTTATCTCGGGTTACCACGTCGTTCTGACCACCTCGAAGTTACCAACTCTAAATAGCAGGAAACAAGTTTTATCTACCTCTCGATTATGGCATGTGTTAAACTCTTTTGTGATGATGTCTCCTCCTAGAAAGTCGTCTCCATGACGGCATGTGTTTTAAGCATCTGGGAGCTGCTAGCACCTAGCCAGATATGGGGTATCGGTTTTGAACTCGGTTTTACTGGGTTTTTATTACGTGGTATTTGTTTGGTGGCAGGTTTTCTGTGGCGGTGGTGGCGATTGTTTCCATGTAACTTGACGTAACTTGACACAAGATATGATGGTTAGTTTTCCGTGTCATTTGGTTAGGCTTGGTTAGCACCCAGTTATTCAATCAAACATTAATCTAGGTGTTGCCGTGAAGATATTTTGGACGTCAGATTATCGTCTACAATCGGTTGACTTTAAATAATGGAGATTACCTTTAATAATGTGGGTGGGCCTTATCAAGACACTGAAGATCCTATGAGCAAAACCAGAGATTTCCTGCAGAGGAAGAAATTGTAACTCAAGACTGCAGTATCAGCTCCTGCCTCCTGAGTTTCCAGGATGCTGGCTAGCCCTGTGGATTTGGGGTTTGCCAGCCCCCACAAGCATACAAGCCAATTCCTTAAAATAAATACCTATATGTTTATATCCACATCTAAAATCTCTTATTGGTTCTGTTTCTCTGGAGAACCCCAATGGATACACATCATATACATGGATCTGTGTAAAACACACCATTCATTCATTCATTCATTTCTTCAGTTCACTCCATAAATATTTTTTTTGAGTCCCTACTAAGTGCCTGGCATTGTGCTAAGTGCCAGAAATAATGATCGAAAGAGTCCCAGATCTCAAAGAGAGCTTTTATTTAAGGCAAGTCCAGGGTGGTGCTGGAGGTCTCCTAAAGAAACAAACCCAGCCTAGAAAGTGCAGGAACTAGACTCAGACAGTGAGTCACCTGCAGCTGCCATGGCCTGGGGCAGGGACAGAGACAAGAAGGAATAAAACACTTTTTCCCAGGCATTCAGGGCACCCAGTTTCACTGTGCCAAGAGAGAAAAGAGAGAGAGAGAGAGGAAAGAAAGAAAGAAAATGAAAGAAGGAAAGAAGGAGAAAAAGAAAAAATAATATAAGACAAAAGCCCAGGGGGGAGAAAAAGAGATGTTCAAGGTGGTTTTTCTGGATACAGTCAACCTTAAGGATGAAAAAACTTTCTTCCCCTCAAGGTACTGACTCTCCAGAACTCCCCTGCCTGCTGTGATGGCATGACCTCACCATGACCTCACTTCCTTTTCAGGAGGCCTGGGGATTTCTCCCCTGCCCAGAAGCTTCAGGGAAAGGCTGGCTTTGAGTTCTGTCACTGCACCTTGAACACACTGGCCCAGAAACAGGGCTTCTGGGCATGAGCAGGAAGAGCCTTCACTCTGCAGACTGAAAATGGCACCTTTTAACCTGGCTTTTAAAGGAATATGCTATCCTAATGTCTCTAAGTTTCCGGTGAAAAAAATGTAAGAGAAAACAGTGTGAAAGAGAACAAACCAAAAGATTCAAAGAGAAGCTGTGGGAGGATTGTTAACTTTCATATAACCAGATCCTTTCCTAGCCAGGTGTAGCCCCTTCTAGCCCCAGAGCTCTCTCCCTGAGGGCATGACCATGACTTTCCTCCTCATTAGAGGACAAAGTAGCCAGAAGAGAAGTCAAGGCTCAGACTAGGCATCTCTGCCCCTGTCAGCAGCTCAGGGTTCAGGCAGTACTGGGTGAGCCCACAGAAAAGTCTTTTATGAATAAGAAAAAACTTTCCTTAAAACCTTTGACATGTCATGAGATGCCTTAATCATGAGATGGCTTAATCAGTATAGGAATCTACAGTGACTAGGATTTAAATATTGCCCCCTGGGGTCTGGCAAGGCACAACCATGTGTGGTGGACCCAGAAGTATCTGGGCTTCCTCTCTGGAGCTCCAGCGCCAGGCCACACTGGTTTCCCACACTTCAGGAAGCTGTGGTTGGGACTTGCTCAGTTTAGCTAAGAAGCATCCACAGCTTCAGATTTCTCCCTAAATGGGACTGAATCCCCCAGGGTCCTTCCTAGGGGCTCACTCAGAGTTGTGGGGCTCCAGAGTGAAGAACAGCAGAGCTACCCACCTGGCAACAACATGTGGTAGAATCTTCCAGGTTCACAATCATTTTAATCTCGCTCACAAGTGTCTCCTCTTTCGAAGAGAACTGAAGTATCTTCCTGGTTAGTTATTTACCTAAGAATCTCAATAAGCCTAACACTTCCTTGGCTGAAAAATAGCCAACTAATTTTGATGAAGTTTCATCAGCCAATAGTGAAGCCCAGAGCTGTGATGGGCAGCCCAGGCATCCATGTTCCACTCCCTCTTCAGGGACTTGTCTGAAAGCTGCAAACGCCCGGGCAAGTCATGCTCCTGACAAATGATTTTTTGCACTGCCCACTTGGGTTCCATGGTCCCTCGGCAGCCTCGGCTCTGAGGGGACAGACCAGCAGAAAGTTTCCTCTTAGGCTTGGCTTGATTCATCTGGACTCTGCCATCATTACCCTTTGGAGAGAGAAAAATGGTACTCACTTCATCCTTGCCCTGCCCTCCATGACAGTGTCTATTCACGTGATCTGGGGCGGAGGAGGATGCCTACTACTTTGAGAGAGACCTGACTCAGTGTTAAGTGGGCCCCTTTCTCAGGGTGCAGGTGTACCAGCCATCAGGCCCTCTCCTCTTTCTCACTGAGTCTTTGATTATCCACATTTCTCACTTGCACTGGCAGACAGACCCTTTTATTCTTTTATTTCTGGCCTGACAGCCTTGTTAGTAAAAGGAAAGAAAAGCTACTTGGATGTATGTGTGCCCTTGGCAGATGCTGTTGCCTTTTCTCCAAATATTCAAGGCTGTTTTCTAAGCTTACCACCCATTCCCAGGAGAGGTCTTTTCCTTCAGCCATCCCCAGGCTTCTGGAAGGAATTGCTGTAAAGGAATAGCCAAAAGGAAGACTTTTTTTTTTTTTTTTAAGATTTTATTTATTTATTTGAGAGAGAGAGAGAAAGAGAGCACAAGTCAGGGGTGAGGAGGGGCAAAGGGAGAGGGAGAAGGAGACTCCCCGATGAGCAGGGAGCCTGACCCAGGGCTCCATCCCAGGACCCTGAGATCATGACTGGAGCTGAAGGCAGCTGAGCCACCCAGGCGCCCCACCATAAGGAAGACTTAACAAGTGGTCCTGGTGCCATTTTTGAGCATGATTGTGGATGCAACGGTGGTGGGGAAGTGAATCTCCCACTAATTGGGTGATGGGAGATATCAATCATAATTCCTGCTTCATAAGGTTACTGAGAACTGTAAATGAGGTAAAAGTACATAACATGATTGATGCATAGTGGGTGCAAAATGAGTACTGCTTTTCCACTCTTCGAAGAATTTCCTATAAACCCACGCTGCAGAGAGACCCATGTGGCATGCCTCACTAGAGTGGGGTGGCTTCAAGCAGGGCCCCTGGAAACAGGCCCCTGGGCTTGAAGCCCTCATCTGCCACTCAACAGCTGTGTGGATTCAGTATGTCTCTTAACCTCTCTGTGTCTTATTTCCCCACCTGTAAAATGGGACTGATGGCAATGGTGCTTTCCTCCTAGGATCTTTTGTGATGATTATTCTAAAGCAGTGCCAGGTATGCAAGAAGTGAAGACGTAAGTTGACTGTTACTATGCTATGTTATTATGCTACTGATTGTTATTCCATTTCTGTATGTGCATGAGTTGCAACACCATCTACAGTTTATTCCTTATCTCACAAATATTCTCCAACACCTGTGTCATCCAGGATAACACTCCACAATTATGCGCTGCAGAATTCTAAGTTTACCAGGTATTCATAGGTGCTTTGCGAAAAAAAAAAAAGATCTATAGTTAAAGAAATATGTAATTCTTTGACTTAATGATGTTAAACAGGTATTTTCACTGCAGGATGTCACAGATCATGTCACATGCTGACATACTCCAGGTGGAGGTCTCTCCATCCTACAGTCCCTCCCAGACCAGTGTCACCAGGACACACTTTGGGAAGTGCGGGCTTAGGATCAGGCAAAGAAAGGATGAATACCCAGCTTTTGCATCAACAGGGATGAGACTAGAGGAGATTATGCTGAGTGAAATAAGTCAAGGAAAGAAAATCAACTATCATATGGTTTTACTTATTTGTGGAACATAAGAAATAGCATGGAGGACATTAGGAGAAGGAAGGGAAAAATGAAGAGGGGTGGGAATTGGAAGGGGAGACAAATCATGAGAGCCTGTCAAGACCACCTTTTTAGAAGGATATGGTTTCTCATCTAGATATCCATAAAGAAAGGGAAAATGTGGGACACCTGGGTGGCTCAGTCAGTTGAGTGTCTGCCTTCAGCTCAGGTCATGATGCCAGGGGACTGGGATCAAGTCCCACATTGGCACCCTGCTCAGCAGGGAGTCTGCTTCTCCCTCTGTCTGCTGCTCACCTTGCTCTCTCTCTTTGACAAATAAAAAAATAAGTAAAATCTTTTTAAAAAGTGAGAAAGAAAGGGAAAATGTTTCCATGTCATTCAGGGATATTAGAATTGTGACAAATTCAATACTCTTGGAATTATTCGTCTGCTTGTTCTTGCTTATTTGTTTTTTAAATTAATGTTATAAATTATCTTTATGACTTAGGCTAGGAAATAGGATCAAAATGAATATGAAGGTTTATACCTCCTTTCTGCCCACAGAATATCTAAGGCAAGGTATTAATATACCATGTTGTGATGGGGTTTCACTCTTCTTGAAAATGGGAGCTAGGGAATTCTTAGGTCCTCATTGCTTCAGTTAAAATAGAAAGAAAATTATATGAGGACCAGGAGATACCTGGTCCTGTCATTATCTAGCTGAGTCATGGATTCAGTCCCCTAGGACTGTTTCTTCATCTCTAAAAGGTGGAGAATAAATCTGTTCTTCCAATTTCATTCCATTGACAGGAACAAATAGAGTAGAAATGAAATTGCTTTTAAGTCTTGAAAGAAAGACTTGAAAATCCTAGAAGGCATGGTGTTATAAATTACCAAAAAGTTAACTCTGCAATGTTATCATAATCTGGATAATTTGGAAAAGCTTGGTCCTCTTATCTCAGCCAGGAAAGTCCCAGGCTTTAAGCAAGAGTTGAAATTATTCAGAATCTGCTATTTGTTTTGAACCATTATCAATAACATAAGCAGGCAGCTTAAGTCTTAAGTGCTATAAAATATATTTGTAAAAGGAGAGGCCAGAAAGAACAAATGTTAGGTTGAGTGAATGCTAAGTTCCTATCTGCATTTTTTCCTACTGGTCAAGTTAGGTCATTCACACTTTGAAATCGGGAAGAGGGCCCATGCATTTCAAGTATGACCCTGATGGAAATCTTTCCATGTCAATTGCAGAAGAAAGAACTTCTCTCCCTGTGGGGCCTGACTCAGGTGTCTAGAATGTATGCTTGCCCATAAATAGCAGAAGTGTTCAGTGCTGTGATTATTTTTCTCTACCTGGGTTGTTTGGAGAGTTCAGTTCACTCTGGGTAAACAATTAGTATATTTCCTGGTAGAATAAAAACTATGATGTGTGAAGGAAATTCACAAAAGATAGTAACCATTGGTGCTATTCCCCTAGCCAACAAAGACTAGTATGGGCACAGCCTCTTCTGCTCTAAGAGTTACTTACACACCTGGCAGAGTTATTTCAGCTCATCAGGATTCTTTCTCGGAGGCAAACCTTGAGGGTCAGAGAGAAGACAGTGTCTGTTGTTTTAAAGTATCAGTGGATAGAGAATCAGGAACCTGACATTCTTATCTTGAGTGAGTGACAGCGTGACCGTGAGTAAGCCGCTTGTCTTCTCTTGACCTCAGTATCTCATCTATAAAGGGAGAGGATTCTTCGGCTGTACAAAGTCAAGAGACAAAGCCAATGTTATAAGTGCTACCTGTCCAGTTTGCCACACATCTCACCAGGTAGGCCTTATCTATAGGTAAATAAAGAGGTAGAAAATGAGGCCTAGTGGGCCAAATAAAGCCCTAAAGCAGATTTTTATAGGCCCTTTATAATAATTGTTAAAAGTTTTTATGTCATTAAAAATCCTTAAAAATCAGAAGACATTGCATGAGAAAGTAAATTTCTGGTTGCTCTTGAAAAATCAAAGATCTGGCTGCATCGGGCTCAAATCCAAATATGGCAAAAATTAGCTAGAGCTGGGTGGGGCTGTTCTCTATGGATCAGGCACATGAACTTCTGTTTGCCACAGTCCCCACCACTCCCTATTGCTACCTATGCCTGGTCTCCTTTATGCTATCCTTCTGATTCCTTCTGATTTCCTTGAAATTATGATCCTCACCCTAATATATCTCTCCTGATCCCAGATGCATTATTTTTGACTTTCAGTACCTTTTCTGAAAGCAAATTTTCTGCAGAGAGAGAGAAATCCTTAACACCCTCGCATGAAGTCAATGAGCACTTAATTGTTCTCCAGAGAGGAGGATCTCAGGGTCCTAGTGAGGAGGAAGGACGGCTGTGAGGCCAGGAAATATCAGTGGAAGTGTAGAAGATTAGGTAGAGCAGTTCTGTAGAACAGAAATATCATGCAAGCCATAAATAAGAGCCACTTACACACCTGAAAAATTTCTAGTAGCCACATTAAAAGAAGTAAAAAGAGAGAGGTGAAATTCTTAGGCAAACATACCCCAAATACCTTCATTGCATCGTGTGATCAATTTAAAAGTTATTAATGAGATATTTCATATACCATCCACACTAAGTCTCTGAAGTCCAGTGTGTATTTTATACATATAGCTCTTCATCATTCATGCTAGCCACATTTCAAGTTCTTAACAGCCTCACGTGGTCATGGTTCCCACAGGCGACAACACAGAGCTGGAGAACCAACTCACCAGTGTTGCCTAGAGCTCTTGCTAGCTATGTAGCATTAAAAAGGGAACCACGTGGATTAAAGGCTCACTATGCAATATATGAAATGCAAGTACAATTTGTTTTCTTTTCGTTTGTATGTCTCACTAAAAAAGATAACTAGAGCAGAAGGTAAATACCATTGAAACAGTATTGAAACGCATCTCCTACTATTGCATGGTTCCAGACTTCATATTTTGTAGGCTCAGTTTTCTCATCTCTAAAGCTGGTAATAATTGTATTTACCTTTAAAAGTTTCTGAAAAATTTATGAAAATGTTTTACAAACTGTAACTATGCAAGTTTAACAAAAAGAACAATAACTGTGATTTTTTGAATGCTAGCCTCTGTGCTAGAAACTTTGCACGTGTTGTCTTCGTCTTTTTATTATCTCTATCCAGTGGTATTATTATGCAGATTTTAAAAGGAGGAAACTGAGACTTTTAGAAATTAAATATCTTGTGCAAATTCACATAGGTAGTGAGTGGCAGAGCCAACTACGGTTTTGAAAACAGGTTAGATTATATCTGTGGTATTATTCTACTTATAGAGCCGGAGGGAGCAAGGGAGACACTTCATTTTTTGAGACACTTTGATAAGCATTTTAAAGATGAAAAAACTGGAGTCTTAAAATTATACCCAGGATCACACGTGTGGCAAATGAATGGACCTGGGAAATTTGGAATTCGACAGTCTCTAAAGTCATCATTCTGGTTTTAAGTCCATTGAACCTTCTGAGCCAAAGGAATCTTCTGATTATTGAGATTATTTTTTAATTCTAAAAAATGTAGAACGAGTCCCTTTGAGGTTGAACTTCTTCAGTGGATGGAAATGAATGCATAGGGTTGGGAGGTGAATTTGTTGCCATTGGGTGATTCTGCTCCTTCTTTCCTTAAATAACTTCAGTATGAGTCCATCCCAAGTCATCCTGTTTCCTAGGAATTGAGTTACCACTTCTCTAATGAGATGCTTTATCATCAATTTTCCCAGCTCCAGCCTGACTCATGCAAATATAGATAAGAGAAATGATTTGTCACCAAGTTCCTCCACAACTGTACACAGACTCTGTGTGAATTGAGGCACTGTTGTCACCAGAGAGGTGTTGTTTCCACCACAGCAAATGGCATGATTTGTTAGTATACATTATTTTCAATGTATCTGCCAAACCACCCTCCTGGGTGGGTCCCTCCTCCTACGTGCACACACTAATCCCTCCCAGCACACTACCTTTGTACACTCTGTTCCCACTGCCAGAGTGCCTTGTCCTACTCTCTCCCATCCAAGTCGTGTTTGTCTTTCAAGGATCATTTAGCTGAGGTCAGGATCCTGATAAGTCCACGCTGCATCTTTTCTATGTCTTCCAAGCACCACCCGCACCTCTCGTGCTAGCCCATCTCACACTCTACCATGTTTTGTCATGGACTTTGAATATGAACTTAGTTCCTGTGTGTATTTCTAGCCAATTAGGTGAAGGTTCCTGGAAGACAGGGGCCCAAATTACACTTCAGCAGTACTTAACACATTTTATTTACTAATTGCATGTACTTATTCTGTACAATGGGGCTGGGTCTATAATAGATGTGTAATTTCTGTTGAATTAAATAAGTTTTATATTTGAAAACCATATGAGAGTAGTTATTCCAGAGGTAACAAAGCTCTGCCATAATTTCAAGGTTTTTTATTGTCTCATTTTCCTTTCCTCTCTGCCCCATCTCTGTAGACCTTGAATGTGAGTTACTAAATCTTGCCGTATTTCCATTTTTACATCTGTTTAAGAGTACTTTGATAATGCTACTTCTTACTTACAATACATATTATTAATATCCTCAAGCAAAAGACTGAATTATCTCACAAAGTATGTGATCAGCATAACATGGAAAGCAATAAAGCTGGTATGGGTATAGAAAAACTTTGCTCCAGGTGAAAATGAAAAACTAATTGAAAGCAATGACTCAGTCGTCTGCATTTTTCCTGGTATAATAAAGCAGCATGAAATGTACAGTGGCAATGGATAAATTCTTAAAGCCCTTCCAGGTAATGAGTAACTATGTGTGACTAAGACAGAATTAGGAGAAAGTCTCAGACATTGGGGGAAAAAAGTCCCCATGACTATCTAGTCCTGGATACTCCCAGTTCTGGGAAAGATTATTATGTCCTAGGCTTGAGTGACATCAGCGTTTTTATTTGTCAGTAAGAACCTGTAAGAAGCAGTTATTGTCTTTAATTTAAAAGAAATTACAGTTATATAATCCAGAGATCTGGAATTTCCTTGAGCTACCTCAGGTCCTTATTTCATATGTTTACCCTTTTATGGGGTTTTCCACATTTTCATAGAGATGTATTTGTGAAATCAGCAAACACTGGACAGAGTGAATGTTGGCAAAGCAGCATGTCCTTCCGGGTCTAGGTTTTCAGGTCCTTAGAGGATAGACTGGGCTGGCAGTCTTCGCAAGAGTAGGCACTCGGGTTTACCTTTAAGTAAAACAAATTGCATTCCAAC
>RCUC01125679.1:0-60036 GCA_003697995.1 Taxidea taxus jeffersonii | reverse complement strand
AGAACGAACTAAACTTTTTGAAGTCAATAAACCATTTCCTGTCTTTAACGTAAAGTCTGACTTTTCTCTCTTAGTTGCTTCCAGGGCCAAAATATGGCTTCTCACCTCTAGAAACTTGCTTTTGGGAAAAGGAATGTTCTTTGGATTTTACTCATTCAGCCATAACTGAATCTCTGAAAAACAGCTGTGTGATAAAAGAATTACTAAAGCCAGGGGTCCAAAAATAAGGATACACTGACAGACCAAACAGACTTCTTAGCTAAATGAAAAATACCACACAAAGACACAGTGTCTATTAAGATACTGCTCTTTTGATAAAGAATTTGGTCAAAGGAAATCACACGTTGGACACCCTGGCTGCTTTCGAGCCCAGGTGAAAAGTCATTACAATCACATATGGCAGAGCAAAGAGGAGATGCAGCACAGTGGAGGAGGTAGGAAGTGAAGGAAGACTGAAACCAAAAGACAGATCAGTGATGGAATGTGTATGCCAAAAGCATGAAGAGTTACGGAACAGATACTCTTACAAATCAGCTACAGCTTCAGTGAAAGAAAACAAGGAAACAGATCTAAGTGCTGGGCACAGCTATCTTTTGTGCCTCTGAAGACCCACACAGCCAATGGAATCAATAAAGAAGACAGGGTCTACAGCTTCTGCTATAGTCCTAACAGACCCCCTGAGGGAGAGAGTGGTCTTGGCCATCATTCTGACAACTTGTGGGTTAGATAATACCTAATTAGGAAAGCCATAAAGTAGTTGAAGGCCATTAAAAAAGCAATTAAGGAACAAATACGAATTTTAGCAGAGGCAGGGTAAAGACAGAAACAAAGCCTAGCATCTGTTAAATCACAAAGGGAGGCAAGAAGCCAGAACTCAGGGCGCCTGGGTGGCTCAATGGGTTAAAGCCTCTGCCTTCGGCTCAGGTCATGATCCCAGGGTCCTGGGATCGAGCCCCGCACAGGGCTCTCTGCTCAGCGGGGAGCCTGCTTCCTCCTCTCTCTCTGCCTGCCTCTCTGTCTACTTGTGATCTCTGTCAAATAAATAAATAAAATCTTAAAAAAAAGAAAAAAAAAGAATTAGTTTGGCTCTAAGTAACAGAGAAATCCAAAATATGGGTGGCTTAATTTTATTTTAAATTTTATTTTTAATTCACAGCTTTTAAGGAGTCCGGAGGTTGTTAATATAGGTGGAATCATAATTCCACAAAGGGACTACTCCCACACTCAGATTTTTTTCCTTTGTCTCATTTTCCTTTCCTTCTTGTTTTTTTGCTGTTTTGTTTTGTTTTGTTTGAAGTTCATGCCTCTTAATCCCCATCACCTATTTCACCCATTCCCCACACCCATCTCCCCTCTGACAACCACAAGTTTGTTCTCTGTACTTAGGGATCAAAAATCCCTAGCAAAGACAGCTTGAGCTCAGGAAGTTGGCCATCTCCATGTTTTTATTCTCCACAGTCTGGGGATCTGTCAGATTAGTAGAGGCTGGGACTAAAGGAGTGTATACCTCTACCAGCCCTCACCTACTCCTCACCGCTCCAAATGACTCAACTTGGCCATAACTATCGCCTGTAGCCCAAGATGTTTTATCACTGCTGGGGGCCAGGGGAGGAGCAGGGAGATAATTCCAGACCACAATTTGTTATGCCCAGATCGTAAGACCACCACCAAAAAGACCACCAAGAGCCAGACGTTCTGAAATGCAAAAGCAAGGCTTTATTCAGGGGGGCTGCAGCTCGGCCTCGTCCTATACACCGACACAGCGGAGTCCAGGAGGAGGCGCCCGCTGGAATTTTACAGAGATTATATAGGTAATTTTGCACGCAAAAAGTACATAGTCACATGGTTACATGTGTAGGTGACCTTAAAAATGATTGGTGTTTGAGGTGACTTAAGCTATGTTGTCCGAGGAGGGTTGGTCAGTTAGGAAAAACTGCTGACAGGGAGTTTTTCCTTACTGGTTGTTTTTCTATTTTCTATTTTCCTTTGTTAGCATATAGGGCAATAACCCCGAGTGGCTCATACTTGGTCCCTCGTTTACATATGGAGAATCACCCTCTATTGGCTCATGTCCAATTCCCTATTTGCACATGTAGTAACCATTTCTATTGGCTCTTGTCCCATCCTTTATTTGCATATGAGGGAACTGCTTTGGAATGTCTTCAGCTTAATGTAAACAACAAAAGGGCTGCCGCCTTGAATGGCATCACTTTGGCCCTTCAAATTAAGATCATCCTTGTAGGCCATATTTACTACTGACTAGTAAGAGAACAGACCAGTTATTGTGGTTAAAAAATAATAATCATAATAAATTCAACTAGAAAAGAAATCATGGCAACAGTTTCCAACCACTATTTGTTTGCTTGTTCATTTTCCACACAGGATTTTAGCTGGTGGTATCAAAAGAAATATTCCTTAGAAATCACAACCACTGCTAAGAAAAACCATTAAGATGGTACCTTGAGTCTGAAAGTTTTAGTTAATATCTGAGGTTTATTTGAAGTATGAAGTCACAAATCAAAGAGAACCAAAAGGATTTTTTTTTTTTACTGCTGATGAAAGATGCTACCTTTAAATCTGCCTGCTGATGCCTGGTGACAGGAATAGGAGGGTAAAGACTTTAAAGTGAAGTTTCTTCAAATTATTCCTCCTCATCCTCAACCTAGTTATAAGGGGAAAAAACAAAATCTTAGGTGGCTTAGAGTAAACCAATCAAACTTCTTGGGGTGCCTGGGTGGCTCAGTCAGTTAAGCACTGACTCTTAGGTTTTGGCTCTGGTCTTGATCTCTGGGTCATGAGACTGAGCCCGAGTTGGGCTCTGCCCTCAGCGGGGAGTCTGAGATTCTCTCCCTCTGCCTCTCCCCCCATTAGCATGCACAAGCAAGGGAGCTTGCTCTCTCTTTCTCAAATAATCTTAATTTAAAAATGAGACATTTTTGGGGGCACCTGGGTGGCTCAGTGAGTTAAAGCCTCTGCCTTCAGCTCAGGTCATGATCTCAGGGTCCTGGGATCGAGTCCCAAGTGGGGCTCTCTGCTCAGTGGAGAGCCTGCTTCCCGCCCCCTCTCTGCCTGCCTCTCTGCCTACTTGTGATCTCTGTCAAATAAATAAATAAAATCTTAAAAAAATAAAATAAAAATACAGATGATACATTTTTTTAAAAACACACCAAATGTATTTCTTTTCTTTTTCTGTACCCCCCCAAGACCCCCATAAAGACTATAAAACCATAGGAGACTTACAAAACTCCCTGCTCAGATTAAAGGTCATAACTTAATATCCTAAAACTACTAGGGTGGTTGGATGGAATGACAGGACCAATGGACAACCCAGTTGGGGAATACATAAACTCTGAGGGTTCTGGTAGAAGACCAAGGTCTTAAAAGATCCAGTTCTGGTGGGTCCAAACCCAGGAACAATATTCAATGCATTTAGCAAATGGTCCTATACAGACAGCAGCCCATAGAAATAACACTGGCCAGGACACTAGCTTAGGGATCTCTAGTCTCCATACAGCACTACACATTCACTCTTCAGTTTCTGGATCATGAAGAGGATCACAGGGCAGGGAAGAGCTCAGATCACAGATATTTGCAAGCCAATGTTTTCACAGTATATATGGCTGTCCTGGGACATACCAACTCAATATCACCCCAGTTCCACTCTTCCAGGCATTAGTGAAGCCAGGACCATGACAATTTTACTCCCACCCCTGCTCTCCACTCTCATCCCATTTCAGAGGGTCACTGAGCTCATGCCACTTTGTGCAAATGGCCACCCAGTCCTGGAGAGCCCATTTAGGAAGAGGCAAACCCTACCTCTCTGTAGATCATTAACCACAGTCACACCGGAAACATCAAGTGAGGAACAGAAGTCTCCATTTAGCCTTAGGTGCCCCCATATTCACTCAGGACTACACAGAAATAACAGTAATATGATTTAAAAGGAAACTCAGAAAACTGAAATGTTTACTCTTAACTTTAAATAACATCCTTTTCCAATTACACCTTGGTCTCTGGACAGGTAAATTGGATTGGAATGTGTTCTACGTGTTCAACCTGCACATTTAGATCAGTGTCACTTTAATTCTCACTTGTGAATCTGTGTGAATAAGATTATGAAATTATTAAGAGGGGGAAAAAACACTTGACACAAAGACAGGCTCATTGATGACACCATCCACAATGAACAGATACAGTGGCTTGTTTAATTACTTTCAGAAAAAGCAGATTCTCTTTAATAGCTTTCTAAATTTGATGTCTTCTAATACACAGTCATTCCTTCTCTCTTTTTTCCCCCTTGTGGACTTTTGTTTTTAATAAAAGTCTTTTTATTTGAAGATTTTGGAAAGAACAATAGCTAGAAAAATTTATCTTTACTTCTTGGTTCTATAATTAATGGGTTCATTATTCATCTTGCCAATATAGATAACCCATAATTTGATCAAAAACTGACATTAAAATTAAATCCCCATCCTGTGGCAATAGCATAAACGCCAAATCTACCTGCTGCTTTGGTTCTTGAAAAGGTCACTGTGACAGAGTTGCAATGGTATAAATATAAAAGTTCACATTATCTACCCCGGGTGAAGAAAGTAATGGCACAACTACAATTGTGAGGTTCAGCTAAGGCTATTTCCCCTGAAAAATAAATAACTTTTTAATGAAAATACTATCAACAGTTACTTTGGAGACATTGGCAAAGGAGTTGGAGAGATAAAGGAATTTTTATGTTTCATATTATATTATTTGTGCTTAAACTTTAATGAAAGTGCTAAAAAGTTTATTTTATCATGGGCACACATTGCTTTGTTAATGAAAGAAGTAATTACTTTTAAGAAGGATTATTTCAGAAAAAGAAACAAAAAATGAGTTAGGAAAAGTCACCTAATTTTTAAAGAAATTTTCCATTACAAATAGATAATGCAACCCCAGGAGACATATGCTCCCTGGGGTAAAACTGCAATTATCAATAAAAACAAAATAAGAAGCAGTTTTAGTGCCCAGAGGAAGAAAACACAAAGTACATGACCTGTGGTTTTTGAGCAAAACAGTCATATTCAAAATACCCACCCACTGTAAGATCAGGTGCCCATGCCAGAATATAAATTAACACACTACTTTCTTCTATCCAAAATGCCTTGCTACCAAAAATAAATAATCCAATTAGCTGAAAAGGGTGACTAATGACTAAACTGACTTGCATTCCAATGCAAATTGGTCACAAACAGTTGAATGACCAGATACCACACCTGGGTCCAAAAAAGAAATGGAAAGAGAAAGGTTTAGATTGTGAATCAGTCAGGGAAATAGAAATCACTCTAGGAATTTCAAGCAGAAAGGGATTTAATTCAGGGAATTCAGCCCAGAATTGCAGAAATTTCAGAAGGCTAGAAGCATAGGCACCAAGTCAAGAAGGTACCACATATCCAACATGAAGAGGTACCACCATAACCATTCAGATCAGGAAGCTATGATCACTGCCACTGCCATTACTGCTTCTTAACATGTTAGGAGCTGGTGGCTAGAGAGAGGAATGCTGATCCGGTCAATGCGATTGCCTCTAACCCTGCATGAGCTTGCTTCCCAGCTGAAAATGGCTTCCACCTCTCTTCTGCTTCCCAACAATCATACTAGTGCATCTCACTGAAACAATCTACCTTGCAACCAATCCTAGCTTCAAAGAGGTCTGAAAATGTATTCAGTAGCTTTTCAGCCCCTGAAAAATTAGTAAACATATGGAAGGCTGTGGGAATAGAAATCAAGTGCTAGTTGACTACATTTCATCTGAAAAAGACATGTCTTAAAGGGAATGAGTCTTCAAACATATGAAGGACTTTCTTGCAAAGGAATAATTACACTTATTCTGAGTAGTGGCTGAGAGCAGGCTAGAACAAGTGATCTGCCTTAGTTCATCTCCCTAAAGCGGTGTTTACTGGGATCTGCTCCTTCGGGTTAAGGTCACTTGTGTTTTTGCGTATGCTCATTCTGGAGCCCAGGCTGAAGATGAAGTGCATATCCAAGACATAATCACCTTGTGGTGATCCAGCCAAACTATACAAGTACAGAAGATCTTTCCGGGCTCACATCACATCTACCAACATCACACTGTCAAAAGCAATTCACATGGCCAAGTCTAATATCAATGTAATACACACTCCATCCACAATGGAAAGGCACTGCAGCGTTATATAGCGAAGAGCAAGGATGTAATATAAGAAAGAAGTGAAGAATTAGGACCAATAACTCAATCCATGACAACTTCTACAGTCGTGATGCTATAATTTTGTGTTCTATGATTCTAAGACAGAGATTCATGGAAATGTATGAACTCCTTCAACTCTCTAGTTATTCACTTTTTTGCTTCCAAAACTCCCCACAAGACCACACATAACTAATCTCAACCAAACATCCTTTTCATAGCCCTTTCTATTTCAAAGAAGAGTTATCCCTCTCCAACCAAGCCCCATTTCCAAGCTCTGTTTTAAATTTCAATCCCAAAGTCTTCAAGACAGATTCATTCACCTGCCTTATTTTGTCTCCTAAAGAGGGTATTCATGGGGAAACTACATTAACTGTTTTCCCATTCTTTGATGTCCCTTGGAAATCCCATCCATTCCTGTAACTTTCACTGTCACCCCTGTGCTGTAGATCCATCCACCTGGATATTTACCTGGCTCTTAGGCATCTCACCTCAAGGATGCCCATACACGTCTTGAATGCAAAGTGTCAAAGTAGATTTGCCATCTGTTCCCCAAAGCAAACTGTATCTTCTATTGTCCCTACCTTTGTGAGTGGCACCAATATTCACCCAGTCTTCTAAGCAAAAAATATTAAGAAATATCCTGACCCCCTCTCTCCTCTCCTCCTCTGCCCTCTATACCACATTTTGAGGTCCAATGAACCTCATTTCCTAAATATCTTTCAAATCATTCTCTTCCCCTCCATTTCTACTGCCCTTGCCTTCAGTTGAACCTTCAGTATCCATTCAAATGTAATTTACTACAATAGGCTGTAGTAAATCTACAGTCTCAACTCTTACAAGGGACATCTTTTGTTTTGGGTTGTTTATTTTTTTTCCTCTTTTTTTTTTCATTTTTCTTCCAATCTAACCTCAATTGTATCCTCTTTTGTTAACAGCATCCCAATTTTGTTGAATGAACATAAGTTGTCAGTGAGCATGGTATTTTTAAAAAATACTTTTCAATTGATGATCTTTGTGTGACATATATGGCTGCCCCCTACTGACTGCAATATTTGATTAGCCAAAATTGTCTATGGATTAATAATGGTAGAGAACAGACAAATTACAAGAATATGTTAAAGGCCATGGAATTAGAAGACAACAAAGGCTTTCATAATAAAAGTTAAATCCATCAAACGAGAAGATCAATGATCCTTTGGTTTCTCCTTCCTGGTCACTAGTAATGTTTTAATATCCTCAGGGCTCAACTGTGCAACTTCTATGGGTTTTGTTTTAAGTGAACATGGTTCCTTTGTGCAGTATTGCCTCTGTAACAATATCCAAGTTACTGAAACTCACTCCATAAGCTTATGCTATACAAATTTGTGCTTTCATCTCTGTAACTCCCCCTGAAACACTTTTCTATCAAAGTAACAGTTAACTTAGATGTGTTCAAACCCACCTAAACATAAAGTATTCACTTTAGTCTGTCACACACTGCTTCCTCTACCTTATATACCAGAAGGAAGTCCTTTGGTTTGAAAGCTTTGCCAGTATTTGAGAAAGTAAATCACTTTCAAGTTCAGGGTGAATATTTTCAAAAGGATTTTACAAAGGGTTTTAATGACAACACCATCTCTCTTCCCCCACCCTCAGCTCAAGCCTGATTTTGAACTCTTTAAATTCAACACCACGCTTAGATTCTTAGACCCTATGAGCTGAAAAGAACTTTTGTTTCCATCTCAATCCCACCTACTCATTTTACAGTCAAGGAGATAGACACCTGGAGAGAGAAAAGCATTTGTTCCAGGTCCTGATATGTTTTAACATGTTTAAGATTTATTTCCCAAATAGTTTTAGGATTTCAAAATTGGGGATTTCAGTAGCCCTCAAACTGAGGCACCTGTCTCTCCTGATTCCCTGGCCGCTGGCTGTAACTCAGGGTCAACTAATGTTCTCCCACAAAAGGTCAACTTTGGCTTCTTTTCCTCAAACCTGAAAAGCCCTCCTCTTCAAGCCTCTCTCAGAGGAAGGAGCCTTTGGGGATGGGGGTGGGGGGGGGAGTTCTGCTAAGGCTGAATGACGAGCCACTGCTTCTGGTGGCTGTTTCTCAGAAAGAAGCAGTCCTGAGGCATATAGATGTTGTCAAAGCAGCCCACAACTGGGTACCCAAAATGGAAGACTAGAGATGACTCTGGCTGGCCCAGCAGAACTGTGAAGAGGGAGGGAAGGAGTGAGGATCGTGGCAGCAGGATTTTCTCTTCCCCAGTCACAAAGATAAAATGGTTGGGGCTTCCCCCCTCCTTTTGCAATCCTCCTGAACACACACATACATACACACACAATAACAACAATTACCCCTAGCTGTCCTAGCCAACTACCATTTTGTAACTTTGCTAAATATTTACACCTGTCAGTCTGAGGGTGGTGTAGGGAAACAAAGATACAGTGTGCTTTCCTCCAGGTATCTTACTCCGGTAATATAACCCATATTTTATAACCTCCTGAAGCCCAGATCTGAATTTTTCCACTCTTTCTAGAGTCATCATCCTTATATTGTATCCTGGAGTATAAGGAATATATACAACATAGCTAAGATTCCAATAAACAGCTTTCTACTTCCAGCAAAGAGGAAGGACAAGTATTCATTTTTCAATTCTTTTTTTTTAGTCACCTGAGAAGGCAAGGGCTAGATTCCAACTCAAAATGAAGAAGAATACCTATACTATTATACCATGAAATATGAAATGGGATGTACCTTAAAGTGATGCTATCCCCATCACTGGAAATACTCAAACAGGGACAATAAAAACAGTTGATCAAGATTGAAAAGAGCACCTGAATAAACAATGAATCTTGGAACACTGAAAAAAATAAAATTAAATTAAGACGTTAAAAAAAAATAAACAAATGAATAAAATAAAAGGGCACCTGAAACCGATGTAACATTGTGTATCAAATTTTTAAAAATTAAATTAAATCAAAGATGTTGTAAAAGGGGGCTCAAGCACTTGGGTAAGGGTTGGATAAAGGCGGTCTTCAAGTTTCCTTCCAAGACTGAACTCTCTCAGAGCAGTTGTGCGTATTTGCTGAATGCAGTTCCAGCATTAACTGGAAAGTGAATGGCAAATGGGAATAAAGGAAGGGCAAAACAAGTCTTAACAGGAAGCTAGTGAGCTGGAGTTCAAGGAGATAGCAGTTCTACAAATCAAAACATCAAGGCAGTAAGTCCTTGAGTTAGTCAATATTTATCTTCCAGGTTAATCTGTCTGGACGTTGAACAAAAACAAGAATTAAGTGGTCTGGCTATCGCCCCCATATACATAATCACTTAAGCAATGCAAGTTAGACTGGTGTCTGGCTACATAAGAATTGACTATAGGGATGTTCTTTTTGCAAAGAACATTCCAAAGGCAAAATGGCCTAAAGAGCTTGTAAAAAGTCATTATTTTCTTTCTGAGAATGGAGTACATTTGTAGTTAGGGCAAACAATTGTCATTGAACTCAGCAGCAGCTGGTGGAGAGAAGCCATTTGTATATGGGAATCGACTAGTTAATACTATTACAAAGTGTCATTGATCCCAGACGGTGTGAATAATAACAAGGCAGACTACTTTTACTTCTTTTTCCTCTCCCATCACAAAACCAGAGTTTGATCGTTGTTACTGCTTTAAGAGGTGGAAACTCCATGTTATTTGAAAAGTTCCCCCCACCGCACACCTTTCCTCTTTCAGAGAGGGGACCAGGCAGACAAAATTGGTTCAGAATCAAATGGCAGAAGAAAAACCTATGATCCAAGAGAAGAGGTCACTTAATAGAACAAGGACAAAAAAATATCAGTGTAGGGCAGGAGCAAGAACAATGCATTTATAAGCAGTGGTGTACAAAAGGTGGGAGTATTTTATCATGGGCTTTGTTTAGAATCACTGATACATGGGGATAATGTAAAAAAGACCAACTTTTAGTCAGTCTTATTATTGTTCTTCAATTTTATAGAGACTATGCGTCCCCTCATTGCTGCCTACCCTCACCCATGATAAGGCACTGTTGGTAAGCAATCTGTAGCTTGTTTCCCTCATAGCCCCTTTCCAACGTACCTCCTTTGGGAGGAATATGCCATGTCTGTGGCTGGTCCTCAGAGCCTCCCTCATATTTTGCTAATCAGGATCATGAATAAAAATATTTGAGAAATGGAAGGGGTCAAAAATAAACTAAGGAATTTTTTTTTTAATTGCAAGGAGAGAAATTTAGAGGAACAGAAAAGGAACAGGGGGGTCCAAAAAGGTGCAGGGGGTAAAATAATCCCCGTGTCACCCCCCTAACCACCAGCACCGTAATCATCGCAGTGCAGTTAAGGATGCATGCAGGATTCAGAAGTCAAGAAGCTTGGGGCACCTGGGTGGCTCAGTGGGTTGAAGCCTCTGCCTTCAGCTCAGGTCATGATCTCAGGGTCCTGGGATGGAGCCCCGCATCAGGCTCTCTGCTCAGCAGGGAGCCTGCTTCCCTTCCTCTCTCTCTGCTTGCCTCTCTGCCTACTTGTGATCTCTCTCTGTCAAATAAATAAATAAAATCTTAAAAAAAAAAAAAAAGAAGTCAAGAAGCTCTTGAGCTGACCCTCAGGCAGAGCTAGGAACTGGAAGGGAGAAAGGTTTGGGGGTAACAAGACTGGGCAGACTGCAAAACAGAGAGATGGACGACAAATGAGCAACCAGGCCTTGTCTGATCAATGAAAGTGAGGGCAGAGTATTTTGGGTACAAGAGAGTAACGGTCAAAGGACTGTCCGTCTGTCCCCTTAAACCTGGTGAGCTCAATACAGTATAAAACTCTTTAGATACAGGAATCCTTCTAACTTTTCTGAGAATCATTTCTACCCCTGCTCCGAATAGGGAAAATTGGGCATGAAGGCTCAATTCACTTACTGGAGGTCACACACCACGCTCGGTTACACAGCAGTAACCAACCCACAGGACTCCTGAATCCCTTTTCACTAACCCCTTCACCAAGCCTCCTCTTCCTTCTCTTCTCCTCATGACAACAGTTTTCAAAGTCAACCTATGCCAGCCGAACATATAAAATATCACTTATGTCTGTGATATAACTCCCCCAGTATGGTCATGACTTTATGAATATCCCTAAAGCTGGAATAAGAACCCCTGGATTTTCTCTTTGTTGTCCTTAGAATGGGAACATATGATAGTCAATATCCCAGCAAAATACTGGGTGTTACTTTCCCTATTCTTTTTTTTTAAGATTTTATTTATTTATTTGACAGACAGAAATCACAAGTAGGCAGAGAGGCACACACAGAGAGGGGGAGAGGCAGGCTCCCTGACGAGCATAGAGCCCGATGCAGGGCTCGATCCCAGGATCCTGAGATCATGACCCGAGCTGAAGGCAGAGGCTTTAACCCACTGAGCCACTCAGGCGCCCCTATTTTCCCTATTCTTAACTCCTTTTCTCTCCCAAAACTTTTCCAGTCAACTCATATCCAGCCTGCCTTCCTTCCTTCTTCCTTCATTCCTTCTTTCCTTTCTTCCTTTCTCCTTCCTTCCCATCTTTCTTCCTTCCTCTTCATATGCTTTCAATAACTGTGTGTGAATGAATGAAGGAAGGAAGGAATAAAAGTTTATCTTCCTTTTGGACCCAAGTGAAACTTAAAAATTATTTTAGCACTTTCTGATGAGACCTAGAAGGCTAACAACTTTGCATCATAATTATTGAAGGCACGTAGGCTATCTGATTCCAGGCAGAGAAAATTAAAATAACAAAAGCAAAGATCTTATCCATTAGGAAATGTGTGTAGTGCTGATGCTCTGATATTTATCTTGCTCACTCCTAATTTCTTCAGATCCCTCACATCAAAGAAGTTAAAATCTTCCTTTGCCTTATCTCTGAATAAATTAAATTTATGATTAAAGCCAATGGGCAGTTTTACATGAAGGAGGTTTTAAAAATGAGAAAATTCTTGCAGGAGTGACTTCAGAGCTGGGTCTGCAATGGCAACAGGACAGTATGCCACTGACCTTTTAAATTCAGTGAAGGCTGTACAGCCCAGACTCATTGTTCTTCTCAGGGTGGTGGGGTGAGTATTCTGGGAATCTTGCCAAATGTTCCATCTCTAAAGTCCAGAATAAACAAAAAGAGTAGGGTTTTTTTTCTACATTTTAACCATTCAAATTATTATTATCCAGTAAGAACTGATCTTTTTGCTTCTCTATAATCCAGAAACTTTATCAGTGTTTCTATCCTTTTGTAGTCAACTCATTTGTAATGCATCAGGGAAGAGTTCAAAGATTTACAGAAAATAAAAATAATTTCACTTCTGGGATAACAGTAGCTGGAGGGTGAGCCATACGTTTGACATATTAAGTATAGCTCTTCTCCTACTTTCTGGAATGAAGGGAAGTTTTCCAAGTATGGCACAAGAAAGGATGATAGAAAAGTATCGTTAGAGAAATAGGTTTCCTAGTGGCACTTTGCCAGACGTAACTTCCTTCTGCCTCAGTACTCAAGAGCTAGACAAATACTTCCTCCTTGGACCCTGAGACTGAGAGGTCATCAAAATCCAAAGATCAAAAACAGCTTGCCCATGGATCTATCTGGAGCATGGTCAGAATGGCTACTTGTCAGGGTACCCAAAATAGTCAAAAAGCCCTAGAACGTATTTTGGTGAATATGCCAACTCCTTTCTGGAACAGTATGGACAATAATAATTTAATAATTTAATTAATTAATTACACACCAGGAATTTTGATCAGTGAGGTCATTAACCCAATATCCATGTAGCCAAACAACACAGGCTTCCACAGACAACTAAGATTTCTGAGCAAATGGTCAACAAACTCATGCAGCCTATTGAAACAAATTCACAAAGCTGTGCATGGAAATGAAACACAAAGATCAGAAAGCCCTTCCAGGAAACTGGAGGGCTCAGGTATTTGACGCTCTAAGAAAGTTGTTCATGCTGATAGGTAAGGAAATACAGGAATATGAAATCACAAGGAGACAAAAAAGAAAAAAAAGAACAACATAAGAGCAACATCAATAAAACAGCAAGAGATAAAGCAGAGAGACTTCACTTTTAAAAATTAAGCATAAGTATATTGGGAATCTATGAACCTATGAACCAATGATGTTACCAAATTTTAGTAAAGGAAAGCAGGAGTTAAAAAAGAGCCATGCCTGTAAAATAGTCCTAAATAAATTATTTAGAAAATCTGCTTACAGCTCATCTTTTGTGTTGGTCTAGTTTGGTTCACTTAATTCCTTTCTGTCTATGGTCTCGAGTTAAAGGTAAAGGATCTTATTGAGCTGTGAGAGTAGCTAAAGAAATACTTCCATAATTCAACTAGATGTATATGAACCTGACTTTGGTGCCTTGAAAGCAATACAGGAGACAATGTCTTTCATAATGTGCTAGTGAAGTTCTTGTGTGTGAACTACGGAGCCAAGGCTCCTCAACTTCAGCACTTTTGTTGTTTGGGACTGGATAACTTTTGTCATGGGGAGCTCCCCTGTGCACTATAGGATCTTCAGCAGCAGCTCTGAAAAAAACATGTGCGTGCATGAACATGGAGTTGTGCCAACAAAAGTGTTTTGATGGGGTGTGGGGAGGGAGACAGGCAACAAAACTGTCCCTGGTTAAGAAACATTTAGACTGAATATAAATCTAATTTGTACATTGCCTAGCACATAATGGTGATAATTGCTACTCCACCCGATGGTCATGCAGCATTTCCAATTTAAATCCTTGCCCTTATTAATCTCCTCAGATCAAATTTCCAAAGGGGTCTTTGATTTTTGCAAATGTCATTACATATTTGCTTACAGGCAGTTAATTAAAGTCAAATTTAAACTATCAATGTTGAAATAAAATCCCCAAATTTCCCTGCCATAAAATTAAAGTATGTGTGAACACAAAAGAAGTGCATGAATTTTTGTTTTTGCCTCTTAAAAAAGGTGTGTGCATTTGGAAAGAAAACACTTCCATTCACTTTTTAAGATAGATTACAATCTACCCGTCATTCTGACAAATGTTTCCTTCACTGTTGGAAGTAATTCAGACTACTAACAGGAAATGGGTCTGCACTCTTACAAGGATTTTGAATCTATGTAAAGTTGGGTATAATCATTTATTGATTCATACAGTTCTCCACACTGCCTTCCAGAGTAGTTTCAATATGGAGAAAAAAAGAAAAATGCCAGGGGTACTGTCTTAATGTCAGGTATAGTGATCAACTACCAGTCATATGGTTTTAATGAAAAATGGCTTGTAGAGAGGGGCTTCTGCAAAAAGACAGAATACCAGTAGTTACATTTTGACATTCAGAAAAAAACTGGAATGTGATTACAGGTTCCTCGATGGCCAAGTCTGTGAAGGAAGTAGTCATTCACACTTCCCCAGGTTTCTCTGACACTACCGCTTCTCCAAAAGTTTTTGAAGGACACCTGAGTCTAAATGATTTCCAAGGTTATTTCAGCACCCCTATCCTGAGACTTACATAGACTACCATATTATGGTATTTGTGTTTTGGATTGACATGAGCAAGTAACATTGTTTTCTGATGTTGAAGCCTGGGACCTTCTGGGTCCCCCTTTGATTGGAATGTCCTTACCTAGCTGAGCTCTGATAATAATCCACACATCACACATTTGACCAACTAATAAAACTTGAATTCTTTGATCTGCAGTCTGAGGTTGATGCTGCACCTGAGTCTTTGGAAATGGCATTTATAAACTGGTCTCCTTGGCATTTGACTGCCTTCTTTCCCAAATGCCTTTGACCTTTCTTGCCCCATTTACTCTCCTTGCCTTACAAGGACCCTCAGGGAAAACCTTGACCATATTCCAGTTATAGATCCCAACCTTTTTACTGACCACTGAGTGAAACCACAAATCTTTATCTTTCTTTTATGATAGAATAAAATCTGAGAAACCTGGGGTCAATAATAAAATACACAGAAGTATATGATCTAGATTGATTTAAAATTCCAAATCTTAAATCAGCCTATTTTTATTATATTTTCAGGCAGGTTACATTTTCCAAAGTTGTAGCAGTTCTCCCATCCCACATAATCTTTTAAAATATAGCAACTTCCCCCATTAAGTAGTTGAGTCAAAGTCTTCTCCTCTTGAACCTGGGTAGGACTTTCTGACTGCTTCAACCAATAGAGTAGAACAAAAGAGATACTTTGTGACTTTCAAAGGTAGGTCATAAAATGCCATGTATTTCTACCTTGTTTTCTTAGGACACTCACTCTTGGGAATTCAGACACCATGCCCGAAGAAGCCCGAACAGTCCATGGAGAGGCCCGTGTGAAAGGAACTAAGGACTCTGGTCCATAGCTCCCCTTGAGCTCCCAGCTGACTACCAACATCAACCGGCCAGATGGGTGACTGAGGCATCTTGAAAGTAAATCCTTTATTCCCTGAGTGAAACTACTCAGCTGACGCCGTTAGAAACAAGCCTGAGAAAAGGCAACTTGAGCTCTTTCCAAGTTGCAGATTTGCATGCAAAATAAATGTCTGTTTAAGCCCATGAAATCATGGGCTAGTTTGTTACGCGGTAATAACTGATCCATACTTCATCTCGGGAACTAGCAAGTATATGTCTTAAACATAATGAATTTCAGGAATTTCTCCAGATAAACTCTGAGACAAGGGCCAAAGTAAATATTTAAATGGTGTTTATTACAAGACTGTTTACATCAAAGAAAAAAATTAAAGGGGCACCTGGGTGGCTCACATCACTTAAGCATCCAATTCTTGATAACGGCTCAGGTCATGATCTCAGGGTGAGGTGGAGCCCAACATTGGGCTCTGTGCTCTCCGCGGGAGTCTGCTTAAGCTTCTCTCACTCTCTCTCTCTGCCCCACCCCTACTCACACGTGCTCTAATTTTTTTTTTTTAATTTAAAAATCCAAGTGCCCAATAATTTGGTATTGTTTAAATAACATATGGCACATCCGTATAATAGTGTGATACTGGGCCATTCTTTGAAAGGCAACATCTAAAGTTTATTGAGATAGTAATATATAAGTAGTATGCATATAATGATTCCATTTTTATGACATGTGTTTGTGTGTGGATGTGCATATTTACACTGGGGAAAATCTTAAAATCTGTACTTCAAAATATGTGTCAAGTTTACCTCTGCATAAGGGGCTATAAGGAGTGATTTTTTATGATTTCCTGCTTATCTGAATATTCTTTTTCTTACTGAACATGTAATGCTGAAATAATTTTTAAAGCCTTTAGAAAAATAAAAGGATTCTCTTTATAATCTTAGTGTAAAAGAAAGGATCATTTCAGGCCATCTCTGGTTGTTTCCAGAAAGTGGACTGACCTGTGGCATATTCAAATGCACACCACTGTAAGTCATGTTATAAACACAACTCCTCTCCAGTTCCTCGTTCCTGTTTCCCTCCATTTCATTTCCCAGAGTCTCCAGATCAAGAGGATACAAATTTCTCTTCCTTCCAGAGTACCATCCTGGAGGCTAGGGGCACAAATGCCAAGCAAAGAAACCCCTATGTCATTGAAGAGTTAGGTGCTGGCAACAACAGCACCAGGAATGTCACAATAGGGAGAGTGAGTCAAGTGACTGCTTCTGTGGAAGGAATTGTTAATGCCTTGCATCTGAAAGGGCATATGTGCACAGAGCCCTAGGTGATGGTCAAAGAGAAGGAAAAAATTGGGTCTCCAAAACAAGGCAGCTTTGCCAACCCAATCTAGAACGTTTGAAATCATCTCTCAGGAGGTTTCCCCATTTTAACTATGTACCTTCTGCCTTCTAAGGAAGCCCTTGTTTCCTTTTCTTCTGTCTTCAAATAATGCATTAAAACTGTGTGCTCTGCCCTCCCCTGGTTACCCTAAGGCTCATATTACTAAGGCATCAGCACATCACACCTCTGGGCTTTCAACAGGTGTGTGTGCCAGGGGGAGGGTGGGGCTAGAAGGTTATTTTTTCACCAGTCCTGTCACCTGAACTTGAAACTCGTGCTCTTCAAGAACGGGACTTCTGGGGTGCCTGTATGGCTCAGTCCATTGAGTGTCTGACTCTTGGTTTCAGCTCGGGTCATGATCGCAGGGTCCTGGGATTGAGTCTTGAGTTGGGCTCTGCACTGGACATGGAGTCTGCTTAAGATTCTCTCTCCCTCTCCCTCTGCTACCCTTTCTCTCTCAAAAAAAAAAAAAAAAAAGGTGCATAATTTAAATGGCTGTCAGGAAATGGCAAGCTCACTCACTTCAGAATAAAAGGGAAAGGCTGCTGCTATATTTTCCTCTATCCTCTCCCGTTTGCCTCCTGCAAAAGGGACTTTTCACTGACGTTATTTGCTGTAGGACACAGCAAAGTTTCGTTTCTATTCCCACATTGACTTCAGTTTAGCTGAAACCATCTGATCTGCAAATAAAGCTGGTCCTAATACCTGTTAGGGGTCAGCAAGGGATAAAAGGGAAGGGCTGACAGTTAGATAAAATGTATTACCTGGAGTCAGGGACCTGCCTGGGTGACTATCACAGTAGGAGGTAAAACACAAACATCCCCAAGATGTTAACCCAGGTTTTCTCAACCACAAGTAGGAGTTCAGGGTCTCTCTCTAATATGGAGACACAAAGTAGGAGAGAAGATTAGAGAACAGCACTTGTGAACTGCTTGTTGACTTCAAAGTAGCCTAAGTAATTACAAAGTACCAGGCAGAGAATATACACATTTTATAGGGAAGCTTTGGAATGCTCTAGTCGTGGGCTTTTCACTCTTGCTCTACCACTTACCAGTGTGTAAGTATGTGCTAAATACTTCATTCTTACCCTGTGTGATGGTGATTTTATGTGTCAACCTGACTGGGCTATTGGGAGCCCAATCTTTTGGGCAAACCTTCCTCAGGGCATGTCCAGGAGGGTGTTTCTGAAAGAGATTTACATTCGAATCCATTGGCTGAGTAAAGCCTATTTGCCCTCCCTAATGTGGGTGGTCCTCACCCAGTCAACTGAAGCTGGAAAAAAAACAAAAGGCTATGTAAAAAGAACTCTCTTCCTGCCCAACTAATGAGCTGGGACATTTGGTTTCTCCTTGCCTTCAAACACAAACTTATACCTAGAGCTCCCCTGGTTCTCACCCCACAGACTTTGACTGGAACTAACCATCAGCTCTCTTGGGTTTCCAGAATGCCTTGCCAAATGTAGACCTTGGAACTTCTCAGCCTCAATAATCACTGAGCCAATTCTTTAATGTATACATACATACAGATGATAGATGATAGATAGATAGATAGATAGATAGATAGATGATAGATAGATACAGATCCTGTCTCTCCAGAAAACCCTAACACAGCCTGCTTCCTCAGCTATAATACGGAGGTAATGCCTATCTGCTAAGGCCTGAAATAAGTGAAATGCAATATATCAGGCTTGGTACAAAGTAGGCACACAATAAATACTGGTTTTCCTCCTAGACCCAAGTTTCCTGCAGCAAAGTCTGTTTGCAGGTCCTCCTCCTTCTAGTAAATCAGTACACCATGAGATGTTCATGCCAGTTCCCTGGTATCAGAATCCACAAACTCATGTGTATAATGAACACTTCATTTCCTTTACAGCAACTTAATTCACACCCCAGGCACACATCCCATCAGATTGAAGGAAAATTCTTGGTAAATACTGAGATTGCCCAGAGAAGAAATCCAGGACATTTTGTGATGCCCCCAAAAAAGCAGGAAAAAGTAACATTTAATCTCTAATCATAGTTGACCAAGACACCCCTTGAGGTTCTGATGTATCTGCTTCTGTGCCGAGCACAGTTCCCGGAATCCAGGTGGAGGCTGGACTCCCCGGTGCCCAGGATTCTGTCAGCCTCATCACCTCCCCACCAACCCTGCTCAGCATCCATAACCCCGAGGACTCCACTTCTTAGGGGCTGCCATCCCAGAGAGGACCTACTCACAGGAAACTACTCCTATTCATATCATATTTCACCTGATTTAAGAAAATTTGAGAAAGTGTAAAATATACTGTTCTACAATCTGTAATAAAGGACACAGAGGAGAAAAGCACACCAAACCACCTGAAGAAGGGAAAGAGGGATAATTTCTATTATCATCTTATATTTTTGTAAACTTAAATCTTAGAGCCAACTCCTAGCCAAAGTCTAGGATAGAATAGATTATACTCACTTTTGGAGGTTGAAACAAATAGCATTTTGTAATCCTATCCTTCATAGAACAACACCACTGAGAATGTACACTGACAGTTTTGAACTTTTTCCTGTTTTGAACTTCATACTATTTCTGCATCCAAAAAGCTCCAGAGGTCAGCTCATGCCGGTGAACAGAGCTACGCTGAAAGCACAAAAAGAGGAAACTCGAAGGAACAAAAATTAAACCTTTAAAATATTTTTTAAAAAAACAGGGAGAACATAAGACCAGAGATCACCAATGATGTTTCTGTATTTCTTTTTTTTTTTTTTTATTTTATTTGTCAGAGAGAGTGAGCACAGGCAGACAGAGCGGCAGGCAGAGGCAGAGGGAGAAGCAGGCTCCCCGCTGAGCAAGGAGCCCGATGCGGGACTCGATCCCAGGACGCTGGGATCATGACCTGAGCCGAAGGCAGCTGCTTAACCAACTGAGCCACCCAGGCGTCCCATGTTCCTGTATTTCTAAAGAAAATCCTCCAGGCGTGCGGGATTGAGAAACCCACTCAGTCGCACCATCTGCCACCTGCTAGCAACTTCAGATCAATAGGACACCCGAGATTGGTAAACTCTGGCAAGATTTCAGACGACACAAAGCTGGCCAAGACGACTGGTCATAGAATCAAAGTTCAAAAACCATCTTGTCAGCACGAAATAGGTTTCTACAAGTAAAAAACGAGGTAGTAACAATAATTTCCAAATATTCTAAACCTGAGTTGGGATTTCAAATGTCAAGCACTCCAGTATAAATGCTTAGCAACCTTTCTTAACAACAACAAAGAGAGAGAGAGATAGATGTGGATCTGTAACAACAATATGAAGCAACATAGTTTAAACAGCTATGGGTAAAAGGTAAAGATGACCTTACATTAAAAAAGGGGCGGGGGGCAGTGTATGGGTCTCATGGACTCCCCAGCAGAAATCACTAAGCATACACCAGCTACATCTTAAGTGCCATGTTCGGTGCTCCATGCCAGATTTTCAAATAACATAGACTGAGATAGATCACTGGGGAAAGCAGTGCTTCACTACCGACTAACACGGCTGCAGGAATAAGGAACCCCCTTCTTTGGTTCTTGGCTCAGCCCATCCAGGAGTGAACAACCTCGGAGAAAGCAACTCATTGACTGAGCTGAGATTCCTTTGGGTGGGCCAGAGTGGTTAACCAAAAGGATTCAGGGGAGGCCAGGGGAGAGTCTCCAAACCCCTTGCCTTCTGTAGTAAAAGTGCACACACATCTGGCTTTATCGTGTTACATAATAGAGAAGAGATAAGTTCTCAGAAAGAAATGGAGGGAGCAGATGTTGAGTAATCACAACATATGCTGTTAATAAATGTAACAAGAATCATTTAGGTAAATATAGGGAAAATGAACTAGTAGTTGACTTAGAGGTGAGTCATTTGTCTTTCCAGTGAGCAGAATGGCTTTTGGACATGGTAGACTGTCCAAACACTGACTTTTTTTTTCTTTTAAGTCCTAGGTTTGACCAAAATCCCAGAGCAGTAGGGGAATCTTGGCCTGAGCACCTGCACTAGGTTTCCCCCCACAAAGACAGACACTGCTGGGCAGGCCCACCAATGAGCCTCATGGGGAAGAATTCATCCCAAAGGAAGAGATAGTCAAGAGACACAAGGACAACAGGCCAGAAACATCAGTAAAAGACAATTTTGAGTAAAGCACAGTATCTATCACTAACGTTGTCCCACAGCCCAGCTCGGCCACTGGGGCTCAGTCCTGAATCTTAGCAGAAAAAGCTGCAGTGGATATATAGGTAAAAGCCCCTCTGGCTCCAACAGTGTAAGTTTGGTCTTAGACCGACCCTCCCTCACCTCCCACACCGCGTCCTAAGCTGATCTCCCTGCTTGAAACAAACGACTGGCTGCCGTAGGACTCTCTCATAATAAAACAGAGGTGAAAACACTTTACCCAGCTGCACTGTGCTGCGTCAGCCTGTGCGCTACAGCGAACACAACCGCAGAACCAAGAAAGGGAGGGGAAGTTGAGACCAAAACAGCCTCTCTGTCGGGCTCTTGGCCAACCTCCCGGTTCAAGACTGAGAACAGAAGAGTTAACAGCAGATCTGAGGCTGCCAACCTTAGAAGGGCCTACGTGCAAGGTTGGCCCCTGACTGGCCTCTGGGAATTTGGCACCCAAAGCACTCCCTAACCAATGAGGGAGGCTAACTGCGCCTAGACTATACAAACAATGTGATTTAGGCTTAACATCTGCTTCCCTTCTAGAGTCTGGAACTTCGGGGCATGCTAAGCAGAAGATGTCAATGTCATCAACCCCCAACACAAGTCTTGAACTCTGATTCTCTAATAGGCTGTCCTGAGCGGAAGAAGTTCTGCACACATATCTCCACCTTTGTTTGCTGTTGAAAAAAAACAAAACAGAACAACCACCTTTGGTATTTCTCCTCATGGGAGGAAAAGAGCATAAGGAAGTCTGTTCATAGATTTCTCCAGGATCCTCTTGTGTCTTTTTTTCCCTTGACGACCCTGTCACATGTGCTCTCACTGTGACAGACCTCAGTCATGAGTCGAACTATGGGTTGAGTTCCCTCAGTGCTTCTAAAAATTCTCCCAAATATCTGTGGCCTTGAGGATCCCCAAAGCAGTGCTGGCCATGGGATTCACTAGCCCAGCTCTCATTTGCTGAAGTATGACCACAGTATTATTGGGGGGTGGGGGAGAAGAAGGGCAGGGGATGACAAAATCCTGGTGCCTGGGTGATTATGGAGTTACCCAGGGTACAAAAGAGCAGCTGAACTTCTGTTGTGAGAGGTAAAACTGTCCCATGGAATTTGAAAATAGATTCAAGCCCAGGGGACTTGACTCATTGGACCCCCTGGCTTCTTTTGGCCCTGCTAGCTGAAATGAAGAAAAAAAGAGAAGCCCACCGGATGCCTTTGTTTTTTGTGCTCTCCACCTGGTGGGAGGAAAGAGAGATCAAACACTCCCAGTGGTGGGGCTTGCAAAAGGCCAAAGACTGTAAAAATTAGCAGCTTAGTTGTTCTTGCCTTACCTTCTGGCAGAAGAAAAAAGGGGGAGGGGCACTCAAGCCTTTTCTGTGGCCCAGCACAGCACCCCAACTCCTTGTATTCCACTGGTATCTCCCAGTAACTGTAGTTGTAACCTGTAAATGCTGAATTTATTGCTAGGACTTGGAGCAAAACTTGCAATGGGAAGAAAACAAAAAAGAAACTGTATAAATGTCATTGTGTTCTACAGCTATTTTATCTATATATGATTAATATTTATTTTAAAATTATCCTATGCTTATAATTTCATAAATGCTGGAGAGGGATCAGGGAAAGCCACTAAGAAAAAAAAAATACTGTTAGTGGCACACAACTGTTTTTATTTTTGCCATGAATAGGCAAATTAAAATTTAAACTCTGGGTATCAAAAACAGAACAAATCTTCATAACTAATGATTCTGGCTATAATTTTTGTTCATTGGAGCTTCTTTTAAAGGGATCTCCAAATGGAAGTACGCTTTTTATGAGTTTTAAAAAGCAGCGTCTAGTTTGCTAATGAGTTCTTGTTGAAATCAAATGCCTGACCCTTAAAGGCTGATGATTTTTCCTGCCTAATGTGCATACTTTAGAGTGGGTCAATTTGGATTCTCAGACAAGGTGAAAAGGCCCTAGGAAAGCCTTGTTACTTGGACTTTGAACACAGCTGTCTGGCCCTACAGCACCTTGGGTTTGCCACGACAGAAGAAAATTGGTTGCTGGCATTTTGGAAATCCTAAACTCAAAATCCTAATTCCCTGAACCTGACTCTCAGCTGAAATCTTACACCATTTGCTATGGGCTACTGTGGCCTTAGTACTTAGCTGTGCTGAACTGAAATCAGATGAGATCTCTCCACTCACTGAACAAAACTCAGACCCTGGGGCCGTTGCAAATTTACAACACCCTTCTATGGGTTGTAAACTGTAAAATCATTGTAGATGCTTTTTGGCTTGAGTTACATACAGATGCCCATGGAAAGGGATTTGTTCTCTGATGGGACCATCTGATATTGAGCTGACTGGCTCTATACCATTGATACAGACACTGGTTGCCTTCACAACTTCTGGTTTCTGCCCAAGCCACAGGTTGAGGGAAGCCTATCACTTGAGGAAGCAACTAAGCTTTCTAAGATAGATCTGTATGGTAAAAGGGATTTGTTTTCACAGCTAAATCTAGGACTCTGGAACGCATAACTAACGTGAATATCACAGGCTGTTCCCTGCATCATGGGTTCCTAATGAGAATAATTTTGCTGTAAAGATACCTAGGATAAGGGTGAAGTGGGTAGACTTTACAGAAAAGAGCGAATCTAGCAGAACTTGGGTTGTCATCTTCAGAAGGGCCCGTCTCCAAGACTGGCCCTAACATGGCATCTGGGAACTTGGCATTCAAACAGTTCCCTTACTTACAAGGGAGTCTCACTGTACCTGGACTGTTCATATGGATGGCACAAGTTTTTGTGAACACTTGCTTTTTTAGTGGGAGTCTAGAATTTGGGTATATGCCAGGCAGAGGGTACCTAGGTAATCAGCCTCCAATAAATACCTTGGGCAATATAGTAGGTTGAATAGTGGCCCTCCAAAATTTATGTCCAAGTCCTAATACCCAGAACCTATAAATGTAATTTATTTGGAGGGGAAAAAGGGGGGAGGGTCTTTGTAGATGGAATTAAGTTAAAACATCTTGAGATGAGATCACCTAGAGTTAAGGTGTTCCCTAAATCCAAAGGTAGGTGTTATTATAAGAGAAAAGCAGAAGGAAATTTGAAACAAAGAGAGACACAAAGGCCATGTGAAGGTGGAGGCCGAGGTTGATGTGTCTACAAGCCAAGGAATGCAAAGGTTTGTCAATGGCCACCAGAAGCTAGGAGAGAGGAATGGAAGAATGACTTCCTCGTCATAGTCACCATAGAACCAATGCTCCCAACACCCTGATTTCAGATTTCTGGCTTTCAGAATATGAGAGAATACATTTCTGTTGTTATAAGCCATCAAGTTGTAGTAACTTGTTATAGTACCCTTAGGAAACCAATATAGGCAACTGAGCCTGTAATGGGACAGAATATTACACACACCCTTCTGTGTGTTTTTTTACCACAAGAGAAAGAAATATGCCAGATATGTCTCTTCACAGGAGACAGTATAACAAAGTCTGTGCATGTGTTTCTCCAGACTCGACCCATGTCTTTACACCTTACTGATCCTGCCAGTTATCCCCTTTGGTGATAAGAAACCTTAGCCCTGAGCACCACCATATACTGAGTCCCATGAAGGCTTTCGGGCAATCAAGGTCTTGAGGACCCCCAAAATAGACTGGATATATAACATTCTCAATACCCAATAGGACATGAGCTTTAAGTCCTTAATATAAGATCTAACAGTGAACTGAAGAACCCAACCCACCCAGTGGGGGAAGACATAAACAACCCTACTCAGGGTGAGCTTAGTAGAGAAAGCAGGAAAGAACACTAACTCAAAGAAAACCTGCCAACAACAGTCCAAAACACATGAGAAAACGAAGGCCGAGAGAGTGCCTAGAAAATCAGCAATAGGCTGTTAATTCCCCTGCTCCATCCTACCAAATGAAAGTAATGGAGCAATTACAAAGTGATTTTAAAATAAGATTTTACACTCTTAAAAATATAAAAGACAGAGTAAATCCATTAAGAACAAGACATATTTTGCAAAGACAAGAAGAAAATGAAACAGATGCATATTTTTAAAAAGAGCCAATCAGAAATGCTAAAAAAAATGTTAAAAATCCAGCATGAATCTACATATATTCAATGAGAGATCAAGAGATCAAGCAGAAAAGAACAAAGGGAATGGCAGAGAAACAACATTGAAGATTAAAAACTGAGAGGTGAGCAGATAAACCCACATTAGCACATCTAGTACAATATAAAACATTAAGCGTAGGATAAGAAAACTTTAAAGGCCATTGGGAAGAAATGGCCTGACAAACTAATGACCAGTGGCCCGAACACAGACCTCTAATCAGTAACAATAGATAGCGAAAGATAGCAGGGCAAATCTCCAATGTACTAAGAGAAAATTACTGTCTACCAAGAATTCTCTATAAAGTTAAGCTAGTATTCAAAAAATTATATATATTTATATAAATAAAACTAAGTCTCTTGCTTTAAAACTACTAAAGGAAGTACTTGAGCAAAGAGAAAAGAAAGTCCAGAGGGGAAGAGGAAGATGAATGAGATATGAAGTACACAGAAGTTAGTAAAATTGTTAACATCAGCTAATTTTTACTATTATAATGATATATTTTTGTGTTAAAATCATGCAACACTAAAACTCCAGATAACAACAAAGAATAAAATTTTTCAATCACTATAAAGCACACTGAAATTCTTGTACTATTAAGGAGCAGAAGGGCAACACTGAATGCCTTCATATCTTGTTAGAGAAATTAATAGTTAGGTGTGTGCATTCAACATTTCAGAAAAATATGCCATGGAGTATATGTCATATACAATATAATATATTTAATATAAGAAAACATATTGTGTGTTAAATACATAAGCATATATGTTTTAATGTATACATTTAATATATTACACACTAAATGCATAAAATGTACACATATATTCAATACATATGTAATACAATCCATAGCTTCCAACCCAGCAAAAAAAAACCAAAGAGGAAATAGAGAAAATGGTATTAATCCAAATAAGGCAGAAAAGCAGAATAAAACAATCGATAAAAAGACTGACTTAAAAAAAAACACCAAAAAAAAAGATTGACTTAAAAGACTACAAGAAGACAATAGAAACAACTGTAAATACAGCAGTAATATAAACCATAAATGAAAACAAATTAAACTCACCAGTTAAAAACAGATCCATGGATTTTTATTTTTAAGGACAAATGGGATAAAAAATGGTATTTGGCAAAATAGAATTTAAAGACAAAAATCATTAATATGAGTCAAACAAGACATTAAATAATAAAGCTTTGTCAAGAAGTTGCGAAACCATGAGATAATATACCTTTCACTATATCCCTAAACATAACAGTACAATGCCAAAGTTACAAAAAGAGAATGGCAAGTCAATCATAATGGCAAGAGATTTTACTGGACCTACTGTAGAAACTGATGTAACATGCAGAACTGATATATCATGTAGAACATTTTAAGAAATATAATTAACAAGTTTGTTCCAAGAATGATACACAGAACTCTATACTCAATAATTAAAGACAATATTTTCATTTCCAGGACACATGAAAATTCACTATGTGCTATGTATAAGGAAATTCTCAATAAACATTAAAGAATCAATGTTTTACTACATCCTCTGACCACAATACAATTTTTGAAGTTATTTCTTAAACTAATCTAGGTTTGAGAATTTAATAACACACTTCTAAACAACTTTAGAGGAAGATTGCAATTCCCAGACATTTAAAATTAAGTGATAGTGAAGGAATGACATATCAAGACTTGCATAATCAGGCAAAAGCAGTAGTTAGAATTAAATTTATAGTCCTAAATTAACTGCTTACAAAAGAAAAGATTAAAACTCAATTAATTAAATGTTCAATGTAACAAGCTAGAAAAGGAACAACGGTATAAAACTAAAGAAAGTATTCCGTGAAAATACTAATAAAATAAACAAATAGTAAGACTAGTCACATGAATAAAGCACAAAACAAACAGAAAAATGGCACAGGCAGCATAAATCACTAATATTAGGATCAAATAGGGAACATAACTAGAGAGAGTGTAGATTTTTAAAAATTTTCAATAAATACTACAAATGACTTTACCGCAGTAAAGTCTCTAGAAAAAAGCGTAAATTATAAAAATTGACTCCAGAAAAAACTGAAAAGCTGAAGAAAACAATAGCCATTATAATGACTGAGCCAAGAGTCAAAAATCACCTCTCTCCCCTAAATTAGTAGGCTTATATAGTTTTGCAGATGAATATGACCAAACTTTTACGTTACAGATTATACCTATCCCATGTAAGCTATTTCAGGAACTAATAAAAGAGAGAACTTTCCCAAATTATTTCCTAAATAACCTGAGGCCAAAACCGGACAATAATAGTACAAGTGTAGAAAAAGCTTACTTAGGAAAACAGAGGCAAAAATCTTAAACATCAACAAACGGAAGGTATTATGGGTTGAACTGTGCCTCCAGAAGAGATACGTCAAAGTCCTAACCCCAGTGTCTCAGAAAAGCCTGGACATAAGGCTGTCTGTAAATGTAATTACTTAAGATGAGGATATACCAGAGAGTAGGGTGGATCCCAGTCCAATAGGAGACAGAGATTGTGAAGTTGAGCAGTGGCAGGCCAAGGAATGCCAACGATTGCCAGCAACACCAGAAGCTAAGAAAAGGGCATGAAACAGACCTTCTCTTGGAGGCTTCCAAAATACTTGGCCCTGCCAACACCTGGATTTCAGACTTCCAGCCTCCAAAGCTGAGAGATAGTAAATTTCTGCTGTTTTAAGTAACTGGTGTGTTTGTTTGCTACAGCAGCCCTAGGAGCTAATACAAATTGCAAAGTAAGAAAAGAATTTGATAAATCTGGGTTACAGAAATACAGAACTGATGCACATAGGCTTGTCTACACTTTTACTTTTGAGGTAATTCATAATGTTTAAAAATCAGCTCTAGATAACATACAACAGTGAGAACACAGGACATCAGTGTTTGGAGGGATAGGCTAAAGGATACTTCTCCAACTCAGGGTGATTATAGGAACTCAGAAACAGACAAATAAAGAAACAAAACAGTAACTTCAGCCATGAGCCAGACCCACAATGCATGGAATGAGAGAAGCAGCTGAGGGCCTGATTCAAAGGGTTCATGACAGAGGCACGAGTATCAGTTACATATCACTACCCTAACATTGCAAGCCAACCAACCACAAAATGCAGTGGTTTAAACATTTCTTTAGTTCAAGAGCCTGGTGGATGGACTGAATAGTTTTGCTGGTCTGGGCCAGATTTGGCTGATTTTAGCTGGGCTCATTCAAGCAATCTGCATTCTAGGACCTAGAGCAAGCCCCCAGAATGGCCTCAGCTCTAAGAAACTGGCTTTGTTCCCATATGGTCTCTAATCCTCCAGGAGGCTATCCTGAACACGTTCTCATGACAAAGCATGGGAGCAAGAGGAGAAACAAAGATATTAAGGTGTTCTGCAAGCCCTGTTGGTCAAAGCAAGACACATGGCCAACCCCAGAAGCAGAGTGGGAAGAGCCTACAAAGTTACAGGACAAAGGAGCAGGGGAATGGGGGGGTGGTAGGGGCACCACAGGCATTAAATGGGGTCATCAATGCAATCCATCCACCACTACAACTTCCATTATATTACGCATAAGACAACCAGAACAGGAAAGGAGAAGAGTGAACAGGTGGGGTAAGTTGAAAAAATCACCCAGAAATACACTGAGAAATCTCCTAAATGCATCGGGAGACAGGCAGAAACAAGATTCCTGCAGAACATGGGCAGTGAGAGAGGGATGGGCAGAATCGGAGAAATCCTCATCTCCACTGTTCCAATCCTATTTTACTCTATCCAGATAACTCTGGAAACAATAGTGACCCTTCCACTAATGAGTCCTACAAAACTAGAGGCCCAGAGATCTTCCCAGTGTTAGATCAGAGTTATTTCCCAAGGTTACTCAGGAAAATTAAGCATCCACAGCAATGACCACCATCAATGCTTCAGAGCCCTGGCTGGTGCACAGAGAAAAAGTTTAAATATAGTCTTCTGATGTTTTTCATTTCTTCCCTTTTGGTCACTACTGTGACTCTTCTGCCATGTGCCAAAAAGCACAGTCCACAGAGAAAATTTGTTGGATACTAATGAAAATTCTGGCTGGCAATTAATTTAAAAGGAAAAGACAAAAAACTCAAGAGTACCAAGAAGACTTGCACCCACTCCCGTAAGTGGATACGAGTGACAACTATTATTTTATTTAATGACAATATTCGGAAATAATTCATGCTGTCTCCAAGAAATCCCTGTGAGAAATTTCTCTATCCAATGTGTCCCTCCTTTACAGAAAAAGAAATGTGGCCTCTGGCTCTCAGATCCATAACTTGACCTACTGGAGTATCAGGTGACAGATACATTCTAATTGAGAAGCAGCATTTTACCTGACTGGCTAGAAGAGGATTACCTATTGAGAACTATTTACTCGGTGGCCTGCATTTAGTACTTGGTGGGAATAGTGTTGAAAGAAATAACAGAAATCTACTTTTATTGATAGCTTGGACTCCCATCTCAAGTCTACTAGTCTTGACCCCATTCTTGTCCCTTTGTCCACACATAATCTACCTCTTTGAAGTGGCTGATTTATTCTGTACCACACGTATGGACTTCCAGGTGAAACAGCTGTAATCAATCTTTCTTTTATAAGCTAGGCCCTCTCTGCACATCTCCTCTCTTAAATGCATAATAAACCAACTGATCTCTTTCCTTCTGTCTCTATCTTATACCTTAGTGGACCAAAACTGGCAGGAGTTAATAGTAACAAACAATGGGCAACTAGTAAGAGTCCTGCCCTCATTGACCAATTGGGAGTAATTTTACTAAAGTGGTGGACTAATCTCTACAATGTGGTTAATTTCAAGCTCCTCCATGATAGCTAATTTCTGTCTGTTTTTATAGAATCTTGAGGACATGCATTCACTTTGACCCACCCAATGGAATAAAAGATCTGCTCATGTACACAGGTCGGCTTGCTTTGCAAACAGTATCCATAGTAAGGGATTTTGTTTTTGAGGTTCAGTTTATATAAAGCACACATATCATTAAGCATAGAGCTCAACTGATTTTTACATATGTGCATATACATAGAGAATCAACCAGATCAAATAAAAATTTAAAAAATTTCTAGCATCTCAGAAGGCATCCTTATGCCCCTCCCCTATTAATACTCCCTAAGAGTGAATACCATTCTGGCCCCTATCATTTCAGATTAGTTTTGCCTACTATGGGGTCTTTCATATATTCTCCATGTCTCTACTTAACTTGTTCAACCTTTTATATATCTTTTTAAGCATGTAGAATATGGTTATAATAACTGTTCTCATTTCCTTGTCTATGAATTCTATCATCTGTGTAATTTTTGAATCAGTTTTAATTGATTGACTTTTCTCATTATGGGTTATGTTTTCCTGTTTCTTTGCATGCCTGATAATTTTTCATCAGATGCCAGATATTGTGATTTTATCTTTGTATGTTGGATATTTTTATTTTCCTATGTATATTCCTAAGCTTTGTTCTGGGACATGATTGGAAACAGTTTGATTATTTTGAGTCTTGCTGTTAAGCTTTATTAAGTGGACCAGAGCTGAATTTAGTCTATGGCCAGTTTTTCTCAGCTCTGGAGTTCTGAGTTAGTACTCTACCCAATGCCCTGCAAATTATGAAGTTTTATATCCTGGGTGGTGGGAACAGGAACCATTTTGGTCCTGAGTGAGCTCCAAGGATTGTTCTCACTAATCCTTCTGGGAAAGGATTAGAACCTTTTGGCTTCCTTCCTTACATGCAGAGAACTCATTAGTCCTCAGCTAACAACTCAAAGGGGCCCTCTGCAAATCTATGCATGTCTTTCTCTGCCCGGCTTTCTCCTCCTCGTACTTGGCCTGCAAATTCTAGCCACTGTGACATCCAGATTCTGCTCTACGTGGCTCACCAGCATTCTCCCTCCCAGGGCGGCAAACTGGGAACTCTCCTGGAGCAGGCTGGGGTCCATCTATTCATTTTTCCGTCTCTCAAAGATCACTCTCCTTTGTTGCCTGATGTTTAACATCTTAAAAGATACTATTTCACGCATTTTTCTGGATTTTAGTTGTTTCAGGCAGGAGAGTAATCTAATCTAACCCCTCTTACTCCATTTTGGCCAGAAGTGGAAGTCCTTCCTTTTCCTATTATTGAACTTCATTTACATGCAATCATATTATAGGTTTTCTTCTGTATCTTATTTCATTGACTGAACACTAGGTCTGTTCCATCCATGTTGTTGAGTGTAACACTAGTTTGGTTTTTGCTTGTTTTATTTTGTTTTTCCCATTAGTATTTCCACCAATAATATTTAAAATTGGGATTGAAATCAGTAATCACCCCCAAAGCCTTTTGTAAGAATGATGTTAGTCATGTTCAGGAATCATGGATATGAACCCTCAGTTTGACATTTTTTTTAGTTAAAAGCCCTTGAACATGTCACTTAGACTCCCTGTAGTTGCTGGCTCAAAATTAATGATTTGATTCTAGTGCTTTATAAGCTATAAAGTACTCTAGAAATATAAAGCATTTTTAATAAATGAAATCAATGTTTCCTGGCTTATTATTGTCTACAATGAAGCAAGAATCTGGTACCTTCTCTGTCCAAATAACTGCAATTCTCATAAAAGCCTTCATTGAGTGACAAGTGGAAATGAGTACTTTCCATATACACAGTACAAGGAAGCTCTTAAAGACAATAATCACCTACAGTAGCCCAGATATTATTTCTCAGTTATCGCACAATTAAAAGACTTAATTTGCCTTAGGGTATCCATGAGGGTCAAAAACAGCATGCTACTGGGTTATGGACATTGGGGAGGGTGTGTGCTATGGTGAGTGCTGTGAAGTGTGTAAATCTGGAAATTCACAGACCTGTACCCCTGGGGCTAAAAATACATTATATGTTAATAAAAATTTAAGAAAATAAAAATAAACATTTTTCTTGAAAACAAAACAAAATAGTATGCTAGATTATGACTCCTTTTTCAACTTAGAGGTATACTGCATAGGCACCAATAGGCTGGTTTTTGGTGACATATTTGGGTTTCAAAGGGCAATAAAAGTAGAGTCTGTACATTTTCCTTTTTGGATAAAACTTTTTTTATATTAATGAGGTAAGAAATTTCATTTATATAAAAGATGAGTGTGTTCTGATAATATGGTTATAATGATACTGAGCTAGGTAAAGATAAATACACTGCAGGAATCTATTCTGTAAAAATAAGTTCAATTTCACTTGGTGCTTTTGAGTTTTTCTTTCTTCCTTAATTTAAGTGCCTAAACATTAATTATTCCAATATCAGATAAGAAACTTGCATCAGATTGAGGATAAACTACTCCCATATCAAACAAAGTGTTCTGAGAGAACTTCACTTGATTCAATGTAAGCTTTAAACATGTTAGACCTTAGCTTTTCTTGCCAGTAGGACCCCTCTGTATTTTCAAAGGCACTAGTCTTCTACAGAGATCAACTACCCATCTACCACTGTCAACTCTTCCAACTGGCAGCCAGTGTGGATGAGCCATAGCCTCCCCCGCTTTTTCCCCAAGTGGTGGTTAATTTGAAACAATGGAGTTAGATTGCTTCTGCCACAACTTGGCTAAGGGATGACAGCAAAGTTATTGGTCCTCTGAGTTTGTTTTCTGATATGTAATAGCAATGGCCTTACATACTAACAGGAAAATTAAAATTCTGCAAGAAAGGTTTTTGGTACCATGCCTATCCCATAGAGCTAGCTATGATTATTATCACTAGTAAACTTGCTTGGCCTCTCTATGGGTCCTCCGTTTAGAATTGCTACCCAGTTACTATGGCCAAGAATGGGATCTTGCTGATTCCCAGGTAGGTCCAGCTGGCTCTCCCCACAAGTCCCACATACACTGAAAAGCTGCTCAAAATGACAGCCTTCTTTCAAGCAAAATTTTCCTGGTTCCGAGCTTTGCATATTATATGACTTCTTATATATCCTGCTTGCCTTGTTTTTAATTTTCTGAGCATTCTCACATTGACTTAAGAAGGCAAATTCTGGAATTCCAACTGTCCTACATTTAATCTGCATCTACAACTTAGCATCTGTGGGACTCGAATAAGTTAGCTACTTAACCTTTCCAACCCTGCTTCCCCATCTGTAAAGTGGGGATAATAAAAGTATCATGTTGGGTTACTGTGAAGACTAAGATTTGCAAGTAGTAAGGACTTAGCTCAAAGATGGCACTCAGCAAGCGCTCATTAAATTGTATCTTCTATTAAGAGATAAATAGTTAAGAGTCTATGCTACAACCAGACAGGATTGTTTCTGGGTAGTACATTATCTGCTGCTAACAGTTGAATCCCCTCCTTTAAGGTAGCAGAAATAAAAGCTCTTCAACCAAGAGAAAGTGGTTTACAGTGTGATTCTTTTGTACAGGTCATCACTTAAAACAACCTGGACCTCTTGGTCCTATTATGAAGGCAATCACCTTCGACTAACGATACCGTCTATCAGTTTTAGATAGATAATATATTTAGATATATAGATATACGTGGTGGGGATGGGAAAATTGTGCTTTGTCAATTAGACGAACAGGGTCTGTCCTGGAATGGTGACCCCCTATAATATGTTAACTACCTCAAACCAGAAGTTCAACCGAGGGCAATCCTGGGGCCAGCCTTCCTTTGTATAGGTATAGAGATCACTGAAGAAAATCTTCCCAGCATCCAGTTTTGAGGAAAAGTGGATTGGTTTGTGCCATTGTAACAATCCAAACAGACTTAGAAAAATTCCAGTACCCAACTGTGGGCCTTCCTGCCAAGGTCCCATCCACAGAGTCGTCCCAGAAAATTCAGAACTGCTCTGGTATTTTAAAATTCATTTTGTTGAAGGGTAATGAGGAAACTCCCCTGGTGTTCCCTGCTCCTGTCATTTAGTATTTCTTTAATCATTATCCTTATCCCCTAGATCCATTATTCTTTTCCAGAATAACTGGATGGGCATCTCTGTTTAATAGAAATTCCAAGAGCCCTGAAGGGTGAAATGTCATGGCTGATTCCCACATACTGACCTAGCTTTGGGGGAGCAGATTTGCAGGTGGACTTTTGTGTACAGATTAGCTTTCTCCTTTCCTATTACCCCCCATCACTCCTTCTCCTCTTATTTAAATAGATGTGTGGGTGAAGGAAAACTTGAGAGCCTAGAGTGAGACCTGCAGTTCCTCTGCCTTTATTCTGACTCTGCTAGAGACCTCCCCATTGCCAAGGGCTCTCTGCAACACCCACAGCAGCTGTCTATCATTCCTTAATCTCCACGCAGGACTCCACTGTACTCTGCATTTTGGTGCCAGCCTGGGTCTGCGCACCCAGGGTCTGAGCACAAAGACTGAGGGCACTCTTTGTGCTCTTACTACCTCCCTCTCTTACCCTGTCTCCAAGTTCAACCTAGAATTTTAAGTTGAACCAAACTTCTGTTCTCTCCTACTCAGCCAAATTATCGCATGCCACATGGAGCTCAGTGACTTGTGTGTTTCTATTTTTTTAAAGAATTTTCAAAATCTTAGTAAAAATATGTTATTTGAATATTGGATTTGTTATTTAAAGGAGAAGTTGCCAAGGAAATAAGATAAGGGCAGGAATGCTTGCTTTTGTGAATGCAATGATTGAAACTATTATCTCCTGTTAAGCCATTTGTAGGAGAAAGATAATAAGGGCATTTCCAAAGATTTCCTGGATGCATACAGGAAAGATGTGTGCTACCCAAGACCAAATTGGGGATGGGATAAGGTGGCGTATAGGGGATAAAAATCAGGGAAATTAGTCACCCAATCACTCAGCTTAGTTCCATGTTTGTGAACCTGACTTTGCCTGTCTGGGAAAGAAACCATTTGCTCGGCCATTTTGCTCTAGACCACCCCACATATTCTACCCTCTACTCAATCAATCCCCCTTCGTGGCCAGAGACATATACTTAGCATTTGTGATAACCGAAATAGATGACAGACCCAACACTTTGGAAAATAACTTGGGTAAATATTCCAAAGCCATAAAAACATTCATTCTCTCAGACCCAGTAATCAAACTCTAGGAAATGTAATCAAATTGAAGAAGCATTATATATAAATATATTTATTTTTAATAAATAAGTAGGAAAAGGGGGGCAATAAGCAATGGAAGAAACCAAACAATGTTATGGTTTATGAAATCAATAAAATCCTATACAGTGGCCGGAAACAATCATTCAAAGTCCATAACAATACAGAAAATATTTGACGAGGTCTATTAAAACAGCAAAATTGTATCTAAACTTTGATTGTAACTACATAAGGGTCATATCTATATACCATCAAATATCATAAAACACTATAAAAAATGACAACAGAAAGTTTTTCATGAATTATTTGGCCATCTTGTTCTTCTTACATTAGAATAAAAAAAATTAATGTTGGGAAAATATGAAATGCTCATTTGTGAATCAGTTACCTGGGAAGTGTGCTGAATGGGGATAACCTCTGCCCTGATGCCTTCTCTGGCAAAAAAAAAACAAAAAACAAAAAACAAAAAACATTGGGACAACATTGAAAGTAGAAAAATGACAGATTGGTATTCCCAAAAGAGGAAACTACTTATCCTAAATGCAGTTGTATAACAAAAGACATACAAAATGGGCCAATGGGGGTGGGGGAGCGGGGGAATCTGGGGAAGTTATGAAGTAAGGACCTTATATTTCTGAGTTTACCCTGGAGCTCCAGAGAAGGATTAACACTCTTGAAAAAGGACCAGACAGAGTGGTCCCCCTGAGGGCTAATGCTGCCTGGTTCAGGGAAGGGGGAGTGCCAACTCTGATAATTTGCTGAGTACACCTCAAAGTCAACCAAGTGTCTGAACACCAAGAACACACCAAGGAAAGACAGAAGAGTACCCAGCCTTAAGGGATCATCCAGGATGTACTCGGTCATGAACACGAAAGACACTTAAAGAAGTGTCTGGATCATGAGGAGATCAAAGAAGCTGTCCAACAGGGTGAGGAAAAGCATGGAAGGCCAGAGATGAATAGATTGAGTTTTATTCTCCAAAGAAAACAGTAATGAGAATCCACAATTGCAAACTTCAAAGAGCATATAAGAGCCATAGAGAGCTCTGCTGTTATTGATCTTCAGTAGGGGATCAAATTGAGGAAGCACAGATCTCACAAAGGACTCCATTCTAGCCTCCACATCTCCCTAATGTCACCTGGATCTGCGATCCACACCTGTACATACACCACAAAGGGTGACTCTTTTAACAGAAACAAGAGCTGTGGCTTAGTTAAGTGGCAAGCAGGGGAGAAGAATGCCTAACTAGATACCAATCGATATCATTTCCTTGTGTTTAAAGAAGAAGAAACTGAGGCACAGAAAGGGAAATTGCTCTTTGAAAAAGGAAACCACTTTGCACTAAAGCCAACTGGCCAGGTCAGAGGAGCGTGGCCCAAGAGTGATCTGCCTCTGACAGGGACTGTGAGCAGTCCGATGGATGCCAGCAGCCTCTCAGAATGCTAATTTCAAATGCTAAGTCAGGGTTCTTAATTATATATATATATATATATATATATATATATAGGTGGGGTTTTTTTTTAAAGAAAAGAAACAGAAAATGGGTAAATGTCCTTATCCGGAGCTCCATATATAATGATATTATGGAGATCTCCACCTTCTTGCAAGGAAATTGGTCATTGTAGCTCTACCATGTTAAGGAGCCTCCTAGATTCATGATGCTGGGAGAAACTGGAAGAAAAGATACAGATGCAGTGGGTGGGAGCTAAGAAGAACAAGGAGGCAGGGGCCAAAAGAGAGCTAAGTAGGGCTAGGCAGCGACAATGGAGACCAAGTAAGCCACCACCACCCAGGGACCATGAGTGGAGATAAGAAAGAATCAGGCAAGCTCCGAACTCCAGGTAGACTCCAATTCCAGGGACAAGCCTGAATCCTTCCCTCAGGGAAATGGAAAAGGTGGAGCAGGAGAAAGAGGGACCTACCCAGAGGATCCTTTTGGGCAATCAGGAAACAGCATCAGAGTAGTAGGTGGCTAATGCCTCTCGTTCAGGTGAAATTACCGAGGTGATTCCCCAATCACCAATCATAAAGCCCACTGTATAAAAGCACTCAAAAAGTGTGTGTGTGTGTGTGTGTGTGTGTGTGTGTGTTTTCAATTCAGTTCTCAGGGATCCTGAGGGTGAAAAAACATAAATCATAAATACCACCATCCCCCCAAGCCAAGACTCTCAGAGAGGACTGGAACTCAGAGCCAAGATAGAAAGGAGAATTCCTAGGCTTCAAAAATCCTTCCTTTACTTCAGAGAAGACTTGTGGTTCACGTCTAACCTGTCTCCCAGAATGGGGCCTGCACACGTGTTACATGCATTTGTAAACAATGAGGAGGGACAACTTGAACAGGTTTACAAGAGACTGTGGTAATTTACTTACACTGAACAGACTGTGGTAATTACCCTCTGATTTCTCAGTGCCCACCACAGACTTTGGGCCAATAATGAAGACTGAAAGCTATGGAATAAGAGACAACCAGAGGAGCCCACTTAATGACCGATAATGTGCCAAAGAGATCCAGGACCCAGACCTCCAACTCTCTAGTTTCTAGGGAGAGTGACTCTCTTAGCAGGACCTGCAGGCCTCTGTTCTCCAACCAGAAGCACAGTCCAGCTCCCTTCCTGGAGCCTATAACACAAGGTGAGGCAAGGCTTAACTGTGCAGCATAAAAGCTTGGGCCCCATCAAGGCAAAGAGTATGGTGAAGATGAGTAGAACAGCTCCACCCAAGAAACCAATTCCTGGAGGAGTCTTCAGGAAGTATCACTGCTATGTGCTTGAGCCCATACAGAGCAGACTAAACAGGGTGAGCTCTGAAATGAAGAACGGCTCTTACAACCCAGCCACTCCTCTCCCCAAGACACCCCCACCAAAATCCAACAACCACACCAGTGATGCCAGGATTGAAATATCTCCATTCAGACCACCCACCTGCCCTCACAAAACGTGAAATGATCAGATCATCCTGGAGAGAAGCAAACCCTTCACGAGGTCCTTTTTCATAAAAACCATAGTCACCATTTCCATCTCCATTACTGAGGGGCCCATCTCATTGCCTACTCTGGGGGGAAGAGACAAAAAAGCACCAGGAGCAAGAAGAAACACTCCACACAGGCCCCTGGGCCCCTAGACTGGGCAAGCAGGGGAGGCCCATCAGCAGGAGGCTTCAATGAGGTTGGTGCAGGTTATCTGGGGTCACCCACCAGCAAGAACCAGTCGACCTGCCCTAAGGGCCAGCAGATTCACATCCTGGGTCTGGAATCCCAAAGACCTAGGGTTTCCTTTATAATCCAAAAGGACATGCACAAGTCCAAGAGAAAACATTCCACAAATGGATCAGAACCACTTTTGGGGATTTTGTTTCTATCTCTGTACCATGAGAAGATGGGGATGAAGTTCGCAACAGAAAGTATGTACACAGGGCTACAGGTCAGAACACCTGCTCAGACACATATCCTTCCCTCGTGCACCCTTGTATGCCATCTTTGGTATATATCATAGTCACGGGCACAGAGCAGATTGTTGAATAAATGAAATCCACACCAAGCTTGGCTCTGATTTCTATATCCCCTGAAGGATGATAGAAACCAGGTCTTAGGAAAAAGTAGGGGGTGAGAGGATATAATTGGGAGCACTTTAGAGCAGGACAGAACATACATCCAAGAATAACTAAAATCTAGACATGGGAGACTGCCAGGCCTAAGCAGATCATCCAATCAATAGGAACCATGCACCCAAAAGGCTTTGAAGATCCAGAACAAACCCCTCCAATTTCTCCTCCTACAATGCCCAGCTCCACATAACTGGCATCCATGAAATTTGGTTGATATTAATATATCAGACAGTCCTAGAGGGAAAGAACCCAAAAGTCCTGTGAAGACAGGTCCAAGAGAAATGCCACTTAGGTCTCAGTCCCAGGAATGACTATGCTGCTTCTGAGTCACAGGTCTGTCATAATAACCACACTTCCCTCTTTTAAATGGGATAACTTAATGCGTGGAGCTAACTCTGTGGCTCCCCTCTACAAAATACATAATGAATTAGTAACATCACTCGATATAGTGCTCTTAGCTTCAGGTTACTATGACCTTTGTTTTCCCTTAGGCACAGGTTCTTTACCCATTTTGTTTTAAATTCACGTATCTTATCCCCCTATTGTATCTCATCTATGTAGGACACTTTTGATACTTTTTAGAACAAGGCAATGGTTTTTTTTAAGAAGTCATAAAATAAAGCCCAACATCCAGTCTGAGGGCACATGGAAAAGGGCGATGCCCATTCATCTACTTTGTTCCAGTAATGCAGGGCCCATGTATTCGCTCTGTATGAGAGCAGTGGCTTTGGCTAGCAAGGGCTGAGATAACCTGCCCCATCTCCCTTACTTACTGGATGCATCACTAATTCTCTAAAGGTCTTTCCAACCTTCAGAAGAAGGGGCCCCAAGCCAGGTGCCCAAGAAGATGGCCAGATATGCAATGGACCTAGAAGAGTTCTGAGTAGCTGAGGGCAATGACTGCAGGACACGTGGAAGTTAGCAGAGGATGGAAAAAGATAATGAGCATCCCAATGAAAGGGCAAAGAAGGTACAAAAATTTGGAGACACCGTACAGTGAGTGTGGCTCCCAAGTCTATGGAAAGAGCAATGATGGGCCAAGCAATAAGAAATGAGTGCTATGTAGGAGTCAGTTCATTACAGGCTTTGCTTAGGAGTCTGGATTCTTATCCTGTAAGCAATGGGGAGCCAGTGAAGGGTTTTAGGCTTTCACTGGGTGTGAAAGATTGATGGTTTGGAGTAAGGCCTTGGAATCAAAGTGAGCCAGGCAAGATTTAGTGAAGGCCTGAATTAAGGCAATGGCAATGGAATACTGAGCAAACTCAATGGATGTCTGTGACATAGAATTGCCAAACTGGATAGCCACAGTGAAACAGGGGGTACCAATTTGATTCCAGCAGTAGACTCAGGCTGCTCAGACGTAAAGCATTTATTAGGTGGTGATGTCACTCATAATAGAGGAGGTAGGTGATGTTGAGCAGAGGGTGAATGGAGCAAGATTTTGAATGCAGATTGCTCAGGTGAGATGCTCAAGGTGAGATGCCTTCTGTGGAGAATGAAAATGGTTGTCATCACATTTCTGCAAAAACAGTATGTTTATTTGCACTAAAAATCTGGAGAAATACCATTCAAGAGAGGACCAGGGTTTAGAAGGGCATATATATGTAGATGTTAACAGTGACTAACTCTCTGTCAGTATTCTTTTTGCTCATCTACATTTACTGGTCTCTCCACAATAACCATGTTTTACTCCCACAATAAAAAACATGGCTTTGAATTTTAAAAATAAAAAGAAATGTCATTCCCCAATCTAAAGACACAGACCTGAGGATACTGAGTATTAAGTATGTAGAAGCCACGGCGGTTGTGCCTATGGCAACCCAGAAAGTGTGTGCAGGGTAAGATGAGAGCTGTGAATAGATCCGTGGGCAACTGGAGGGACTGAGTAGGAATGAGGACCCAGGAGAAAATCTGGAAGAGAGTAGTATCCTAGAAACCAATGCTCCTAAAAATGTTATTATTCTAGCTTCTAAGTTCTTGATTGTGGGACAATTTCTTGTTCTTAATTGGGTTCCACCCCACTGGTACTCTCCATCTTCTAGCCAGAATCAACAGAGCCATACATGCTTATAAATAAATGTGATCCTAATTCCCTCTTAGCCTCCATCATCTGGACTCTTGTGGAATATGCTCTCTGGGACATTTTCTCTTAGAATATAATTAGAAAGGGTTTGCAGAGCCCGTAAAAGGAGAAGGAAACGCCTTACCCTCTCAGGAGACTCATTCTCCCTGAGAGAGAGCATTTGATAAAGCTTAAATCAAATGCTGTCTCATTGATTTGCATTTGTGGTGGTTAAGACACAGGAGCAGTAAGACTAAGGTCTAGAGAAAGAGTTTAAGAGGCAAGTCCCACGTCTAGTTGTATTAAAAGCACCCCTGACTTAAGTGGCCATAGATAGAGAAGGGCCAAATGTCTGATCATCAATATTGACAACACCCTTGGCAATTCCTGAAATTGATCCCAGCAGCAGCAGATTATACAGGACTATAAAAATTGTATTCAGGTATGAAAACTACATAAATATCTCATCTACTTATGAGAAAGAGGACATAAAAAATGAAAAAAAAAAGACTTCTGGGCTTATTGGATTTAGATCTTCTCACTTGCAAAGCATTTTTATTGTTATAATGTTGATGCAATAAAGATTTTAAAAACAAAACCACAAAAGTTGAAGGAATTATGGCAGAGAAGGGGAGTAACCACACCCTCGTGAGTTGAAGCTCCTGGGAGGCAAGATGGGAAGGGCATCTGAAGTATGACACACATAGAACCTGGCTCAAAGGACTAGAAGGAAAGTGGAGAGTGGGGAGTCAGAGATCTTTCTTTCCTAATGCCAGGATGCCATGTCCACATTCAGCAATGGCTCGGAAAATGGAAGTGTTCTCCATGGAAGATTATATATCGATAAAAGGTACTCCCTCTGCCTCAGAACACAATTTTATCCCTGTGGAGATTGCTACACCTGTGCAGCTGGTGAAAATCATCTCAGTTGGAGGCAGATCATTACAAACTAATTGTCCGAAAGTCAAGAACACACCAGCTACGGGGACAGGTGGACCCTCATATGAGGAGACTTCCCAGAAGCCATTCATGTCACTGCCCACAGAGCTTCACCAAGAGGAGGAGCCTCAGAAAAATGATGCTGTGAAATAAGCTGAGCCACAAGCCAGAAAGAGGGGAGTCGAGACACCTCTGGGCCAGAGGGCTGGATCAAGCTTTCCAATAAAAGAGTGGAGTGGGGAGATCTTGGCATTCATAATAGGTGAATGTGGCCATATGGGTGACTATTAGTGTCCCTCAGAAAGCTTCCAACTGTGCTTGAGGATTTATAGAGCTTAAACAGCCTCCAGTACCTGCTCCTTGAGGGGCTTATGCCTAACACCCATGGCCAGCACGGTGCTTTGCCTGAGCTGAAACTAAGGTCATGCTCCTGCAGCTGCTTCCTTACAGTCAGTCACCACCAGGGACCACCTGGGAAGCAAACAGGGAGATAAATAATCTAAGTCTGGTCCTGCATTTTCCAAAGGATGAAACCAAGACTCATTATAAGAAGCCCTGAAGATTTAAACAAGAAAACCGAGAGCCCAAAAACTGGTTTCTCTTTGACACTAAGAACTCAGTGGGGCATTCTAGTCTGTGGTGGCCAATGCCACTGTGAATCTCATGGACAGGCTCTGGCAGCTCCATGTTTCCTGATCAAAACATAGGTTTTCACAGGGGATAATTACTGAGGACAGATGGATATGAGGCACTGGCCTGAGAGGAGTTCATGGGATCAATGTTCTCTTGGGAGAAAGGACCCACTGATGACTCTAGTTTGTGAGTAGATAGCTGGCAGGATCCTAGGGTGTATGTAATAAGTGAGGATGAGCAAGAGAAAGAATGAGATTATGAGAGATAATGAGGAACCCAAGGACACAGGGATAGTAGCTAAAAGAAATGGTCAGAAGGGCCAAAGCATTCCCATGGGTTAGTGAAAATGTCTAAATCATAAAAATTGATCTTATAACTGAGAAAGTTGGAGAAAGGACAGGCAGGGGAGAAGAGAGTTGTCTTGGGTGAGAATAAGGCATATTTAAGGGTTCCTGTTGAATTCTGCTTTTTCATTCTGCTTTTTCATTAGCTGAAGGAGCGCAATGGTGATACCAGCCTTGCCAAGTAGAATGTTCCAGACTCCCAAGGCAGAGACTACCATAGTGGAAAGCTAAAGACAGGGAATGGAAGAGAATGTCCCATCTCCCCAGCAATCTCTGAAATTCTAAGGCATGAGGGGGTCACCAGAAGTGAGATAACAAAACATAGTACCTAGTACATAATAGGCACTCAAATAATATGAACAGTTTATGGGCGTATATAGAAATCAAAGACTAGCTATTCCCTTCCTCAGAAACCTGGAGAAAGATCCCTAGGCTCTTTAGAGAGTTCAGCATATACTCAGGATCCAAATCCAGAAGAGAAGAAGAATTCATCTTTCTATTATTGCTTCTCAAGTGATGGCCTCTGCAAATCCTTTCTAGTTATATTCCAAGAGGAAAAGACCCAGTGATGCATTACAGGTCAGTTGAGGACAGATGATGACAGGTGGTATGGCCCAGAGTAGATCAAATCACTTTATGAGGGGGACCACCACAGATTTTCCTCCATGGAAGGAGGGAGATTCTACCACAAACTTCCTTAAAGCCAGTGAGCCCCACAAGGAAGAGGAAGACATCGAGGTAAGAGCATCTGTGAACACTGCCCTGACCCCAGCTAGTCTCCCTGAACAGCGATCCCCTCCTGCATGCCTGGCTGCCGCCAATGGTCTTCCATGCTAAAGGCATTTCTGGTGCCCTCTCAGTTCCTGGTCAGCAAGGGCTTTGCCTGCTCCATAATTCACCCCATTTAAGTGACCAGAAAGAAGGACTTACAAGATCAAGACCTTTAACAGGAGGTCAGAAGGCCAGTGCCATGCAATGACCACTATGAGCATTGGTCCTCTTTGTATGAGGCTCCCCAGGGTAGCTCATGAAGTAGAGGTGACTCTGTCAGAGAATGGTTGACTTTCTAGTTTCCCACCCCAGTTGCCACAAAACAATAACTTCCCCCACATCAAACAGATAAACTAACCATACTAAGATTGAAATGCCTGAAGATCCAACCCATAGTATATCTACCATCAAAGAAGATAAAAGATATGGCATTCAGATCATTATGTGGAGAAGCACATCTTCTCTCCAAGACTACAGGCACCATCTCCATCTCATAGTGCCAATAAATGAGAAGGCTGCCATGGTTGAGAACAGAAGAGAGTATTGTAAGAGCAATAGGGAACCCTTCACAATGACCCCTGGGCCACCAATTTCATAGGCATTAAAGGCCTAGCAGTGAAAACCTCCAGTGGAGTTTCCTTCACGTTCATGTCAGATATCAGTAGAGATGGTCCATTTTCCCTAAGACCCATGTTAAGAATGCCACATACATAGGGTTCATTTATGACTAGAAAATACACTCATACCATTCTAATGAAGAAACATTTCACAAATAGATCAGAAATGTCTCTCTCTGCAGGGGCTCTTGCTGTTTGTTCAATTCCATCAGTACAAGAGAAATGGTTCACTTCCATCATTACAAGAGAAATGGGATGAGGTTATCAGTAGAAAGAAGATGAGCAATGGCTATGTGGGACAGAACCTCTTCAGGGCTCTTGACATCATTCTTTAGTAAATTGTTCTGACTCTTCAAAAATGCTCATAAAATGTGTCAAATGAAAGCATAAAGCCTACTTCTTCTCCCCTTACTGACTGACATTCTCATGTCCCCAGTTTGGGGATTGCCACATTTGGAGCACATAAAATGTAATTATGAGAAACCCAAAGCTGGTGGAGATCAAGGTGAGGAATATAGTGGCCAGGTGAGTCTTCTGAGCTTACTTAGGTGAAGATATTACCCTGGTTGGAGGACAGAGGCCAGGAGGGAAGAGTCATAGTTTGAATGCCTCACACTCCAGGAGAGGCAGAGGGAGGCCAATGTTCACATTTCCATGTCATACCTCCTTAATATCATGACTTGTAAATAGGAATACTCATTAGATTTGAGTTTTTACATTAAAAAACTCATATTGGTCCTTCTTTTACTTAGGAACCCAGAGACTAGAATATGGTCCCAATCTTGACCCTCTAGGAGTACAGAATGCAGACAGAACTCAAGATCAGGAGGGAAGGGGAATTTGATGTTCTGACTGTTACTGCTTCTCAGGTTTGGCCTCTGCAAATCCTTTCTAGTTATATTCCAAGAGGAAAAGACCCAGTGATGCATTACAGGTCAGTTGAGGACAGATGATGGTGTGGCCTAGAATATATCAAGTCACTTTATGAGGGGACCACCACAGAATTTTCTCCAAAGGAGGAGGGAAATTCCATCACAAACTTCCTTAAAGCCAGTGAGCCCCACAAGGAAGAGGAAGACATCGAGGTAAGACCATCTGTGAAAACACTGCCCTGACACTGGCTAGTCTCCCTGAACAGTGATCCCCTCCTGCATGCCTGGTTGCCGCTAATGAGTCTTCCATGCTGAAGGCATTTCTGGTGCCCTCTCAGTTCCTGGTCAGCAAGGGCTTTGCCTGTTCCGTAATTCGCCCCATTTAAGTGACAGATCAGATAAACCAGAAAGAAGGATTTACAAGATCAAGACCTTTAACAGGAGGTCAGAAGGCCAGTGCCGTGCAATGACCACTGTGAGTATAGGTCCTCTTTGTATGAGGTTCCCCAGGGTAGCTCATGAAGTAGAGGTGACTCTGTCAGAGGATGGAGACCAGACTTTCTAGTGTCCCACCGTGGTTGCCACAGAACAATAACCTCCCCTATACCAAATGGTCAGACCAAACATACCAAAACTGAAATGCCTCCATGTCTAAGACACAGTATTTCAAAGTCAAAAGAAAATGAAAAAAATTGTGGAGTCCAGATCTTGTAGTGTGCCCTCCTCTTCCAAGACCATAGGCACCACCTCCATGCCTAGTGCAGAGAGAAGACTGCCGTTGGTAAGAATAAGAAGAGTGGATTCCAGAGACAGGAAACTGTACTAGAGATTTCCTCCATGTCCTAAGTGCCCAGGAATCTACTCATTGATGAGAGCTACTCATTCTGGTTCTGGTTCCAGAGGGTTCTCTCCCCTCAGATTGTGAATTCTGGAAAATTGGGAATTCACCCTTTATAATTCATATAAATACATGCATGTCAGTCTGAAAAGGAAATATTTCATAAATGGATATGGATTATTCCTCTTGCTCTACCAAGAGAGCAAACAGGATGAGGTATCAACAGAGGAAGTCCTAAAGGTTGGTATTTGGAGTGATGTCCTTTGCTCTCAGACATGAAGCCAGCATCTGAGATAGAATAATCTGACTTAGAATCCAGTCTCAGATATACAATTTCATATAAAAGGATCAAGACTAGATCCCAAGGCTGGACTCCAACAAAGGAAGTAATGTACAATAAATCTGGGCAGTCTTAACAGATGACAATAATGGGTCCCTGTTTCTCAGAATCAAAGTTAAAACTCTTCCAACACCTGCATTGTCAGTAGAACTCACAAAAGCAGTCAGGGCTTCCTCAGATCTACCTGCTTCCTCTCTTACAAGATCAATGCCAAATCTTTGTGTCGCTAAAGGTAAACTAACTTGCTGGTATTATTAAAGCTAACCTTAAAAGCAGGGGCAGGGGGAATTATTAAAAACAATCAACAGCTCAAGAGGCTCCGAGACTTGCTGAGCAACTGCTTTATATGCTTTCCTTGGAGAATGCTGAACATTATGGACTGTCGGTCTGTGTAACCTCACTGCTTTATCATTAACACCAGCTCCTTCTCCCCAAGTGGCTGCCTCCTTGAGCTTCCACCTAGTGACTGGCAGCTTTCAAATGCAAAAGAATCTAGGATTAGAAACATGAAACAGTGGTCCAATTGACAGGGACAAAAAAAGAAATAGGTCAGTTTGTCTCAGAGACAGAGACTACAGAATGAGTCATTAGGTACAATGAAGAGATGTCCCTCATTCAAGTTCTAAGGGATTCCTACTAAGTCTATTAGCAACAGCAGGAAACAGAAGAGAAGATACCCAATCCCAACCACCAAGAATAGAGGATATAACTGCATTAAGAGCAGCATAAAGAAAAGGAACCAAGCAAAGGAAGTAGGAGGAGAGAAGCAGAAACATAAGGATTATATCAAAGGAAAGGAAGGAAAGGAACAGTCAAGAGGTCAACTTCAGAATTTCTAGGGAGAAGTCTAAGCTTCTGTGACAGCCTCCAAGGAGAAATATTGAAGGTCACAAGGGCTACAGGGAGAAGGATAGGAAATGAATATTTATATAGTACTCTATGGCTCACTGCCTGGGATAGAGGCAGTCTCCTGAGAGCAAGGTCCCAGAGGTACTCCCTCCTCTTCTCAGAATCCCCACCCCCTGATGTGGCTGCAGTCCAATCAGAGTTAAGTCCTAGCCAAATATCTCTATGGAGTACCTATCAAGGGGTGGATTCTAGAACCATGAGTAATTCAACATGACTTTGGTGATATTCTATAAAAGTGCAAATTGTGGTAAATGTATTGCAGACAGCTTGCTGAAACATAAAATTCCCAGATTTTTCCAAATCATGGACTTGCATCTGGAGGGAGATAAGAAAGGAGTAATGAAGAGAAGGCAGAAAATAAACAGAAGGGGAAAGCAATTCTCCAGCAGGTGCATGGGCTCCTCACAGGAGGAAGACAGCCCAAGCTCAAAATAGATTAGAACCTCCTGACCTCTTCAAGGTCGACAAAGCCTGCAGTTAATGCTCCCAACCTCAGAACGGAAAACCAAGGATCAAAAGACCTCCTCAGGATGAAGTGAGATTTTGGGCTTCTCCTAATATAATGGGGAATTGCCTCTGGGATAGGAAACCAAATGGTAGTGAATGAATGAATGACAATTCTTCCTTCCCAAACTCAAGAACTGGTGTGACTGAAGAGGGGAAAAGAGACTTCTGCACAAGAGTTAAGGAGAAAGCACCACTCCCAAAGAAGAAGACATAGTCCCTCATGGAAGATCCATTCTCAGCTAGCTCTCAGAACAAGGTTAGCCTAGGAGGCTCATGTTGGATCAGACCCAGTCCTCCCAGCACTAAGGAGTACCTGGGAGAAAAAGTAATCCTGATTCAGCCCCAGGTGTGTGGTCCCAAAGCCTCACCTATTTAATGAAGACCACTATTTCTGTGGACACTTATCACAGGATATAGACTTGAAATCAACAGTAGAGACTAGTTCCCCCAAAAGTGCCAACTATGTTAGGAGTGAGATGGACCATCAGTGGAGACCTTTCACTCAGCAGGGTTGGTCTAGGAAACATACAAATTTCTCAAATCCCTTTTGTCCTCTTGGTATCAAAACTAGGAGTGATAGTTGCATCACCTATAGGAGGGGAACCTGGAAAGCACTGTCTAACTTTAACCCACATGAGACTTTGGCCTCTATTGACAAATAAAATAACTGAAAAGGGAAAAATTAAGAACCAGTCCCTTGGTGTGGGCACCAAACTAGGACATCTGTTTTGCTCTCAGAGACAATACCTGACTTGGGCTAGCTATTCATGTGCAATAACCTTTGGTATGTGAGAGGTCAAAAGCCTGGAGGGGCTAAAAAGAAATCATGTCATCCTTCTTTTACTGAACTCCATCTCTTCTAAGTATCTACAACCTCACACAGAGAGAGCAGGGGAGGTCCAGAGATTCAATGTTGAATACAAGGTCAAAATTAGGGCCCTGGCGTATATGTATATCCACACCTGGCCTGTAAGATTGAGCTCTTAACCACTTTAGACATTTTTTTTCCCATTCTGAGCCCTCACGATTGCTAAAGTGCCATCTTCCTGAGAAGTTGCTACATCTCCCCACCCCAGGCCAGATCACCATCACAGACACACTTCTAGAAATACCACAGCCAAGCCCTTCTACTCTTCTCTCTTCTTAGGTGACCCACTCCCTCTAAGAATCCTAAGCCACGCCACAACTGGGACAGGTGCAGAGGAACCAGCTGATACATGGAATTTCTGCAGCACCTGTCCTAGAATCCTGCCCAGCCCTAACCCAGAGATCCAGGCTTCCATAGCAGCCAAGCCCATGACTGAGGATCTTTTGGGTGCCAGTATATAATGGGACTTCCAGGTTCTCCTTTGACCCCAAGACATTCTGTTGGTAGAATGGGATGTATTTCTATCATGGAAGGGAGTTACAAGGAACCAGCTTTTAGTTCAATATCTCCAGAGGGAATTTGTCAGGGCTGGAGCTCTTCTACAAAAGACTGAACAGCCAAAGAAGAAAGGGTCATGGAAGGGTTGCAAAATCGGTAACCAATATCAGCGATGCCAAAAGAGGGATTTCTGCATTAGGCTATTGGTTTCTGTATCCAAGATCTGCACTGCTAAACCCTTGTGGGCATGGACCATATGTTATTCATCAGCTGCTAGTACAGTTCTTTAAATGTTTCCATTAATCTGTTCATGATTGTGCATCCAGCGGACAGGACAGGCCATTGAAAGATGCTTCTCAACAGATTGGTGTAACTAAAGGGGCCCAGCTATTTCATGCCTGAGCCTACACTGTGAACAGAAGCAGTTTCCAGTGAAAGAGCCCCAAAGAAGTTTCTGATTCTTACAGACTTGGTAGGAAATGGATTTCACCCTCAAACCTAAAGTCTCAGCTTTGGAAGAAAAAAGGAGGACAAATCCATTTATAATACCACACTGAGAGTGGGAAGAATAGGAGCAGGGAGTACAGGTGAAAAGACCTTTCACTTGGGATGATGTTTCTGGAAAAAGGCCCTGACCCTCCAACATCTCTATCTCCCGGAATTCCCACTGAGTGACATTCCCTGACACATGACAAGGCTTGTTATTCTTCCATGAAAGATCAAGCTTCTGGGGCACCTGGCCCTTCGGCAAACACATTCATGTTTCAGTGGCAGGTGTGAGTCCCTTTCCAGGGAGGAGAATGTGATGGGCAAGAGGCGAGTGAGGGCATAAGAACATGACCTGCCTGGAAAGGAAGAGAGTACAGAGAAGAGAGGCTGAGAAAAAAGGAAATCTGGGGGGCTTAGAAAATGTTTTCTCCTCAGTTTCACTTGGACAACAATCAAAATGTCACACAATAAGTTTTCTTCTTGCTTACTATGTTTTTAATACGTATATTGAAACAAAAGTCACCAAATAACAAATATCATCCAAGGTATCTTTGCAGAAAGTTAACATTTTGTTTATAGAATACCATGTTAAGAATACGAGGACCCTATTCAGACACCTGCAGGGGTTCCTAATACTCAAGTTTAACTTCCTTTGACTCTGAATCCCATTTTCTCCCAGTGCCCCCTGCTCTCCTTGGACCACCCTGTCCTTTTATTTGCACATCTCTCTTGTTGCTGAAGCAAAATACATTTCCTTTTCCTTTTCCTTGCTAGCCCAATTCCTTGCTGCATTAAGTCCAAATGGTGCCTTTCCCTCCACCCAGACCAACGTGGACTATCCAAATCCATACTCCATCTTTCCCCCTCTGGTTTCCCTGAGCAATTCATTGATACCACCAAATATGGCACACTCATTTTGAAGAGCCATTCTCCTGTTCTTTCCTCAGTGTGGGGAGGTCCCCCCACAGCAGAGAGCTGGACTTAAGGTGAGAATGGATGTGCTCTCTCTTCACTCAGCCCGCTTAGGTTGTGCTCTGAATCTGTTCAAACGCTCCAGCAAGTACTGACTCCACTGTCATACTTCAGTGTGGGGTGTGGAAAAGGTGATCCTTCCCTGGATACATTGAGACAAGGTGGTATCCACAGCCCCACTCATCCATAGAAGAAATGCCAAATATTTGTGATGGCATATTCTATTTTACACATGGCTAAATCAGAGTGGCTCCCCGAGAGGAACATCACCTCAAAATGGGTGTGTGAAGCCCAAGCTATGAGTAAAGTCATGGAGTGGAATTATTCCATCTGCTCATGGAAACAAGCCCACTCAAAACAAAGGTTGGCTTTGGGCACCATACATCCTTAGGAACGGTTCTTCTTTAACACAAGCTTATGTCCGTAATTTTTTATTTAATAAGTTATTCAATGGGTGCTGGAGGGCAGGAAGAGTTTGGGACATGCTTTAACATCCAGCATCCATTTCTTAGACCACTGGTTTCCAAAACTGTGCTGGGAAGACCTAGAACAAGTTAGTCCATATTTACTGTATTGTATTATTGGTCTCCCGCCAACAACCAAAATAAAACCACTCCAATCTCACAGAGAAAAGTCTGTTAAAGTTTCTAACCCAGAATGTCAACCAAAGGACATTGCTGTCTAGCCTTCTGTGAGGTTATTTTTAACAGTGACGGACTTCAAAAACAATGCTTCTATGCCTTCTCCAACCTTTAAACCCATGCCCAAAGAGATCCACACTCTACCTTTGCTATCTTGCCAACTATTTTGCCACTGTTTTGCTCTCTGCCCTATTTCCCATAGGGCAAGAGTCTATCTCAGACTCCACAACTGTGGAGTTCTGAGCTCTGTGATTTTTCTGCCAACATCCTCCCCGGCCCCAGACAACAGATGTAGCTACTTTTTTCATCCGAGCTGAACTCAGTAATGTGTTGTGTGAATTTTAAAAAATAAATGATTAAAGTGCTTTTAAGCTCATGCATCAGAGGAATGACCATACGTTCAACAGGGTGATTTCTGCTTGCAATCGTCTCCACAGTAGTAAAGCTGTGCAGGTCCCCTGTCGGGTAAGTCAGCAATAGCGGACGAACGAAACTTCCTCTCCAGCATGATTGCCATTACTCCCAACACAGGAGCAATGATTTTTGCATCTTAGTGATTACCCTGAAAGCGCATCTTCAGAGGACCTAAAAAGCAATTCTCCCATCCATCAAGCTTTCCCTGCTTTAAAAAAAATGCACTCCACATTTGCAGTTAAACCGTGATGTAAATGACAAGAACTGAAGCAAATACTGGGACTATACAGCTTCTGAGACCCTCATCGGCTATTCTTAAAATGCAGAAAAGGACAGGAAATCCCAATGCAAGATTTTGAATATAGCGAAGAAGGCTAAAGAAGAGGGAAGACGCATTCATACCAACGCTCCCACATGGGTGCATCGATCCCTTCTGTGCGCATACTCACACAAGGGTGCACATGTTCCATGTGTGTTTCATCAATATCAGCAGTAGCTGTAAATGACCTCCTAGATTTATTCAAAATATACCTCCTTTTCCCTAAACTTAAAAAGTAAATTAAAAAATACAAATAGAACAATTCAATTCCATCCCTCCCACAGATCTGCTTAGAATGCACATAAAGAAAATTAGAAAAAAAAATATTCCCTAAGGAAAATCAATCCCAAAATGTTAGCTGTAAGGTCAAATTCATACAGCTATTATTTAACTCAAATTTAAGGTTAAGAGGAGTAACCAAATGTTGTACTGAACTAAATCAATTCCTTTCTCTATGCCTGAAAATGAAGTATAGCAAAAAAGAAAAAGTTTTCTTCCTAATATGGGACAGCAAGATTTTTAAGCCCTCTGCTGTATATTTTTGTTGACATACAGCAGGTAATACCCAAATGGAATCACTTTAAGTTCTCTTCATCAGATACCACACTACATTATCTTTTTAAATTCCTGTTTTCCTACTGCTATCAAATTTTGTATAGTTGTGATGGCCACCATTTTTATTCTGACCTTGAGTTCACTAGGAGGCCAAAAATGGAGGCCAGAAAAATATCACATTGGAAAGGTGGACCATCTAAACAACATGATACATGATGTTTCTTCCCATAACTGGAGGATATAAATAAAGGTTGGTCTTATTCCTATCCATTCTGGTTCTTTCTCCTAGTTCTACTTAGAGAAATGTTTTTCAGAAAGCACTACACAAGGAGTCTCTCTCTTGTTCCCACCTCACAATCACAATCATATACACCCCCCCCCCACACACACACACACACACAGTGCACATGATATAAGCCTATACCCAAAGACATGTGACCTCCACAAAAAGACATACATCTCCTACAAAATTTTAAACTTCATCCAAAACCTGAAATTTCTGCCCAGGCTAGGATCAGCCTCTGGGAAAATAATATTTCTTACTGATACAGAACCAAGTGTAAAATCAACTTGAAAAAAGGGACCAAGAGGCTTCTGAATCAGAATACTAGAAGATACTAAAAGATGTGCAGAGGGATACAGGAAATATGCTCTCTCTCAGGAATAAGACTCAGTCAGCAGCAGAGTGGACCCGATAAGGAAGCCAGGATGTGGGAGCCAGACCAGCCATGGGAAGAAAACACAAGATAGGAAATTCCCAGCTGTAGACAGTAGGCAGAGACATAACCATAGGAGAGGCCTATTTGGTCAAGTGCAGCTAAACCAGCCAGCATGGGGGCAGAGCACTGCATCATGGGAGACTAGCAGCCTAGTATCAAAGGGCGCACACTCAGCTATGGCCACTGAGTCCCAGGGTCAAGATTTCCATATCCCAATGGTGTAAGGAGATCCTGGCAGACTGCATGGCAATGGGAACATGAGGGGTACACAAGGATTAGGGAATAAGTCAGTGACCTGTTATTGGAATGTGGATGCAAGGCATAATAGGAGGAACACAGTGAACCACCTACTCTGAACAGTAGCTCATTTGAGGCTGCGCTATCAACCTTGAGCTCCAAAGAACTCACTAGTTCCAGGCTTAATCCCCAAGGCTGAATGAAGGGCATTGAAAGGGCATAATTAATAGCACTATGCACTGAAAAGTGCCCAGATCACAATAACCAGGGTAGTCCCCTCGCCATGTACCCCATGCACCTTTTCAATGTTTACAGGCAACAAACATTTACTGAAGTCCTTCTATGCATCAGATGCTGTGGTAGTGTCATATATTCAACCCCAAACAAGACACAAACCCTACTCTTGACCGTCTTAAGAAAGGAGGCAGCTAGTGACTCCTTCATTTCTGTTGTGTCTCTGATGTGACCTTCCTAACACCAGCCCCCATTACTGTCCCTGCTGCTTAGGAGGCAGGATTATTTTCCATGTGATGCTGCTCCTTTAGGAAGGCTACACCAGACTCTAATCTCGGCTCCTCTTGAGTAAAGCTCTGAGAGCATAAGGGCATAACCAGGAGCCCTAAGCAAAGGCAGCCATCATCTAATCTCCATCCTCATTGTTTGGAGCAGCTTTGAGCCCTGTCAGGGTGAGGCATGTCCTAACCAGTCTCCCAGGTGGAAAATGGGCATGGGCTGGCAAGGGCCGGTTGGGTACAAACTGGTTGCTGCACCAGGGCAGAGCAGGCACAAAAGACGGACCAGGACTGGGTCAAGAATGCAGAGTAAGTCATGTGCTCATCATCCTGGGAATGCTTCCATGAGGATGGCTGACAGGGAAGACGAGCTCAGAAAGGTCAGCTTCTTTGGAAAGGCAAAGCCATGTGGAACATTCAACCAAGGTCTCGGCAGTTGGCCTCTCTCCCCATGTGGAACCTCTTTAGCCCCAAAGATTCTAAACCAACTGCAGTAAGGGCTCTTAGGAAAGAGCCTTTCTCAGCAAAGAACTGGCTCCATGGTCAATATCTGAGTTGGGAAACTATGGTCTCTGGGTTTATTAGTGACTTGTGTGATGTGGCAGCTAATCAGCTGGACCTCCCTCAGGAGGAGACTAAGGTTTAGGGCCGAGAAACCCACTTTCTGTATATTCTGCTCTCACTTTCCCTGTTGAAAATTCAGAGGACAGAGCTAAACAGCTGTAATAAATGGTACGGCTGGAATCCTAGAGCGAGGATGCTACAAAAGGGGGGCATACGGGAACAGGCTGGGGAGGAGAAGAAACACGCAACATTCTCCTATAGATGTTCACAGAAGCAGAAATTCAGAATGCCGTCTCAATCCACTACAACTACTTGCTTTCTCTGTGGGCACAGACATGTCTACGTAGGGTAACTTAAAGGCCAAGAAATTTGCTTTCCTTGGTTCTTTAAGTTTTAAAAGGCAAATACCAAACAAAAATGAGATTTCTAATAATTTTTTTTTTACTAAAATGTAATTTTATCTTCTTGGCAGCTTTTTCTTTTTTAACTTGACTAATACTTCTGAGATAGTCCTGACATTGATTTACAGTTGATAATCATTTTCAGGTAATAGTTTCAGTTTCCCTCATGTTACTGTTTGCTATCAGTCAGGTGCCTTTCAACAAAATGCTTTTGGACACAGAGGAGTTTACTGGCCAATAAAAAAAAAATTCTCCTTGTAAATATGTTCAAACCCCTCCCGATCCATTTTACGCTTCAGGTTTCCTAAACTTGCGGGCAGAATGTTTCTGAAGATTAAAGTTATAAAAACAGAAGCCATGTTAGTAAGATACAACTCTGGCTCCTGTGCTCTGACTTGGTACAAAAATTCTCTCATGATCCAAGTTCATGTTCAAATCTAAAGTGAAGCAATGCCACACCCGAATGAGCTTTCTTCTCTCCATTCTCCCCATACAGAAAGAGGACAATTCCTCTGCAACACTTAACACCTCAGTCTATGAAATCATGGGGTTTATTTCCAGGACACTAATGAAACCATTACGTTAATGGAACGTTGTTTCCAACAAGAAAGACTACTGAAATCTTTGCACAAATAGGGCAATTTCTTCATTGTTCAGAGCACTACTGATTCATTTCTGTTTCAGGGCCTTTGCTGTTTGCTCTCATAACATGGGATGCCCTCTGCCATGGTCTCTTGCTAAGACAAAACCCAATTTCAATCTTCAATGCCTATCTTAAGAGGGACCGTCTCCCAAAAAGTTCTCTTGGTCTTCATCAACCTGGTCTCCTCCTCTTGTCTCCACACCTAAACCTGCTCACATATATTTCTCGTGACAGGTGAGACCCTATGACATAGCAGTCAGTGCAGAAAAGTGCTAGAAGTACAGTAAGACAGCTCGACTGAGAAGGTCTCAGATTCCCGACAATAGACATAGCACGTTGCAACTTAGTTCACATAGTTTTAGGGAAAAACGGGCCTGCCTACTACTGAATCCTCGCTCTGACACTTACTAGCTACGTAGTCTCAGGCAGATTATTTTCCTTCCCTGTGCTACAGTACCGCTTTCAAAATTTCCCTGGGAGTTGTTGCCAGGCTAAAATTGGTTTGGGCAATCACCATTTTCCTAAACACTGGGGCTACAGAGATGAGTAAGATACAGCCCCAATCTTGAAATAAGCTCACCATCTACAGATAAGTTACCTGCGACGGTTTCAGGTTCTTTGAGGTAAATGGTTAAGTGGTTTGGGGAAGAGTAGACTGGGAACAGCAGGGGAGAAACTCTAAGTGTGGAGTGATTCCAGAATTGCAGACCTGAAGGCTGGAAAAGACTGAATCTTGACCCAAATTTCCAGCTAAGGAGACAGAGGCACCGACAGAATGGGGTAACTGGTCTGGGGAGCGGGAGAGGTCGACCTCTGCAGACTTCCAGACAACGAACACCAATCTCAAAGTCCAGCAGCTTCCTCTCTTTCACAAGCCTACTGGGTCCTCTCCCCACCCCCACCCCCACCCTCTTGACTTGACAAGAAAGTTCAAGGGTAAGTTGAACAATCCACTAGGTTTGCTAGACCTAGGCAAACAGCATGCACTAATAAGAGGTACACTCCCTCTGCATCTTTTTATTGGCGCTACTAGACTTTTAAAGTTAAAATGATTTTAGCCTGGGATAGCTCATGTTTCTCTTGACCATTCCTCCAAGATTACAAACATCCAACTGTCCTCTGAAGCTGCCCAGGCAGAGCAAGGCAGCCTGGTCCGTTACAATTGGAGGGTGGTACTTCCACATTCTGAACCAGTAACTGTCAGCCAGGCCCAGTGAGAATCTGCCTTCTGTGGCACCCCCAACCTCCTGCTGGCCCCTCAGACACTGAGCATGCTCACTACAAATTAGGAAGGGGATTCCTCACACAGTCCCCAGTTTATAGAGATCAAAAAAACGTAATACATGCCTTTCCTTTGATCCAACAATTATAGAAAGGTCCACCAAGGGGCTCCTCCGAAGTGTACACAAATAAATGGCTGCAAAGATATCTTTTGAGGCATCTATAGATTGGGGGGAAAAAAAGAAAATGCAGGGACATTCTGAATGCAAAACAAGAAAGGAGTATTTCAATAAACTGCCACATATCCACATAAGGGAGTATTATACAGACACTGAAGATATTATAAAGATATTTTGATGGCATGGGAAAATATTTGAAATACATTCTAATTAGTGAAAAAAGATAATAGAACTACATATAACTTTCTTATCCATTTTGTAACACACACACACACACACACACACACACACACACACCCCTTATGTATATAAACAAAACACATACATACAGACACATATCCAAAGAAAAATAACTTGGGAGGTTATTACTATTATCTCTAGGTGGAGAAGACTAAATAATTTGAAATTATATTTTATTTCCTTTCTTGTACTTTTATGTATTTTCCAATTATCTTTGAAATTTTTTGTAATCGGGGGAAAAAAAAAACTCAAAGGGAAATGGGCCATGAAATAGGCCATGACTTGAAGGGAAGAAACCGGTGGGGATGATATGTATGCCATGGAGCATTTATTCCTTCCGTATTTGTGGGGATATTTTTTCCTTGCTCAAATGCTGAGATGGCCAGTCTTTCCATCTCTTACCATAAAATGCCTGACAGCTTGGATTTCAAAGCTTTTCTTTAAAGCTCAGAGCTTCTCTCAATAAAATCTATATTCCTCCATGGCTAGGCAATAAAGGACCACAAAAATCTACTAGGTATTGGAAACCATCATTTCTCTTTCCTTTATACTGACTGAATTAACTTCTGCCAAAAGACAAATGATCTGACTGGATCACTTAGTTCCTTATTCTTTGATTTAATTAGGGATTAGATGGTAATAGACTGGAAATAAATTCTCTTTTCATTGACCTAAATTAACTTTGCTTTTGAAATATAGCATAGCCTCAACAATTATCTGAAAGGAATGTATATATACATATGTGTGTGTGTGTGTGTGTGTGTATATATATATATATATATATATATATATATAGTAACCCATCACATGCAGAAAACTGTACCAATCCAACAATTTAAACATTTCTCATTAACACCCTTTGTAATAAATCCCCCTAAGCCTTTGAGTAATATAAGCCATTTCTGTGTGTAAGAAACATAAGGAGGGAAAGGAGATGGGGAGGAATTCCTTTCCCAGCAAGTATTTTTGTGTAGGAATCTATTTTTGTAGCAAGATCGTTTTTTGGCCAAGTATCCGTCCTTGTTTGACAGACCTACCTCCCACCGTGTGCTTCTGTCCTCTCCATTATGGCTTGCACACAGGGACAGCATTTCTCTGTCTAAAACACCCTTTGGGCCCACTCATCTCTTCTCCACAACCTACCTTTGTATAGAAAGGCATGGCTTGCCAAAGCCTTTCACATAAAAGATGTTATGTGATCTTTATAAAAACTCTAGATGATAGTTTTACAGATGAAGAAACTAAATTCAGAGAGATTAAGTTACTTGTCAAGAAGTCCTGCCAGTAAGAAGTGGTTATCAGATGAACACTTCCATTTACTAGCCTGTGATTCAGTGTTTCTGTATCAATAACCCTGATAATACCACATGTTTGTCTCAATGCTGAGTTTTAAAACATTTCTTGCACCCGTATGTATTTAGCCACTTCCACACTGCCCTCGATGATGTACGTGTGTGCTGTGTACCACAATTTCAAGTTCATTCTGATGAAAACCATTCTTGAAGGACGGCGCAGAGGACACTGCCTGGGACAAGCCAGCATGTAGACATTGGACCCATTAAAGCCTTCCGCAAAGGATGCACTTCATTCTCCAGACCTGTCCGATAACCTAGAGAGCTCCAACTGCCTGATCATGGCTCCAGACAGCTCCTGTTCTCCCAGGATTTGGCTTCTTTTCTCAGCTCTGACACTGGTATGCCCTTTACTGAGATACGTGGGATGACCTCTAGCAGCCATTGTTTTGCTGGCTTATGATATACTCTTCCTGGGTTTATAGCAATCTCCCCACTCACTCACCCTGTGGTCTGCCCACATCCTACTCCATGGGCACATACACACAGAAACACGCCCTAGACTACAGTTGCCCTCAGACGAGACAGAGGTCTTACTCTTCTTGCTCTATCATGCCATGGCCAACAGATGCCTCAAAGCCTTTGCTGCATTAAGTTTATCACTATATCTTTAAATTAATTTGAGGGCCTGCTAGAAAGTACAGCTATGTAATTATGGCCGTATATTTTATGACCCACTCCTTCCCCTACCTGCCTCTACTTTCCTTTTTCTTGCACCACAAATCTTTTCATTTATTTTAATAGCTTCTAGAAAATAACTTTATATTTTATTTCATGAGACAGTGATCATAAGGTCTCTAACTTGTTTCAGCCTAAGACTCCCAAGATTTGAATTGGTCTGGGAAAAGCGTGGGAAATCACTCTTTATTTGTTCTCTGCTTCCCATGTAATTTCTCTCGGCAAAATATCCTCTACTCTTTAAAAAGTGTATTCACTTCTAAATGAGGATATGAATTTCATTTTCCTAGGTCAAACTAGCCCAATTCAATGTTCTTTGTTGTTATGCTCAATTATAAAATGGAAAAATTGGAGGAAAACACAATTTTATTATATAACATAATAACATTAGCCAGGTTATAAAATATTGTTTACCATGTCCTCCTATTCATGTTTTCAAGATTTTTTTAAATAGCTTGGCAATATTTAATTTTGTTAGTAGAACATATGGTCTGGATTATTTCTTTTTTGAAATGTAGATAGATCTGGTAGTTAAGGCATCTTAGAAGGTGACTATTATATTTACGTGTTACAGGACTAAGGAAACAATCTCTTTGAGATAGGACCCCATATTTTAGACATCACCATACAGGGTCAGTGGGGGACCTGTCCTTCAACTTCAACTTCAAGAGAGATGTTAGCATGTGTGTTCCACCCCCAATACACACTCACACATGCACTCACATATCTGTAGGTAGAATAAGATTCTTTTACAAAATGTGGATAAAGGACTTAATACAAACTATAAATGTTCAGCCTATAATTTTCATTAATTATTGTCTCCAATACAGAGTGCTGCTGGGAAATTAAAACATAAAAGCAATTCTTTTTTTTTTTTTTT